>CAXKVV010001298.1:0-33389 GCA_964058805.1 Schoenoplectus triqueter
CTCAAATATTTATTGAATATTATTTAAAATAAATTTTTATATCTAATGTAACAACTAAAAAGTGAAGTCTTACAAAACTTTATCTATAATAATATTTTTATGTAATTTATATTAAATATAAAATCTCATAAATAAAGTTTTAAAATTTAACATTAGAAATTTTAAGATCATTCATCTGATGTCTTAATATATATTAACATAAATTTTACTTTTAAATTTGAATATATATTAACAATATTTATCAAACACTCCTAGAGCTAAATTTCTATACCTAATTATTTCCGTCTTAATATTTAATAATTAAATTCTTAATACTAATTAATAAATCATATTTTACTTTAAAGGATTTAAAATTTCATAATATTTTCTAAATATAGATATTCTTGTTATCTTAACTAAGGCCTTACAATTGATAAATTTATATTTAGTAATTTGTTTAAATATCTAAAAACCTTATAATTTATATTTATAAAAAAATAATGTCAATAAATAATAAAAATTATCTTTATATCTCACATCATTAAGTCATAATATTGTCAATAATATATAATAGATATGTAACTCAAAATAATATTTTTAAAATAATTATGATAAAAATAGATTTAATATTTAATACAAATAAGTCTTAATATCTACTATAACACATCTTAATGTATCATTTATAATATAATTTATAGTTTAGTCTTAATTTTCACTATTACAAATAAATCTAAATATATATTATATACATCCTTCAATTTGTAGTGTACATTTACTGACTAAAATTTATATTAATATATCATTCAAAATATAATTTATAATTTAATTTTAATTTTCATTAGTACAAACAATATAATCTCTGTTAGTTTTATGTTGAAGTTTATTTAATCCCAATTCTCAATATTACGATCAAGTTTTTATAGTTTATATAATAATACTTTATATCTAGTACAATTAAGTCTTCATATCTATTATAATAAGTCTAACGTATTTATATTTAGTGTAACAAAATATCTTTCTAGTGTTCTCTCTTATCTCTCAATCAATTTATTCGAATAAATACTCAAATTTTATCTTCTTACTCCCATAAATTGATCTAACTTCACTTCTTGATCAACCGAGCTTCAAAATATGAGTTTTAACAAAAAATTTTTGTGCATAAGAAGTGAAATGGTGATCCAAATATTTGGAATATTAGAGTACTTGCTTAAAGTTTCACATATCATCTCGTTGACCTAGAGAAAATTTAATCAATCGATTGAGATTCACCTGCACTAAATCACTAAAATCGAATTTCTAATCGATATATTTTCTCCCTTGATTTTTCCTAAACCGTTGTTCCATTTAGTGCGTAATTTAACTCATTGTGTTCTCCTCATCACTAGCTTTCCAACGATATGTAGCATGAAGGGTAACTCTCAAAGATGAGGGGGATCGTGACCCGTGTTTTTTTATTTTTCTTTTAAATTCAAATTGAATAACAATTAGAAAGTAATTAGACTAGTTAAGATAATTGGGATATAGAATGAGATATAGAAGTTGGGTATAGAAAAATTTTTCTTTTTTTTTAAAGTTGCCTTTCTACTACAGATGATGATCTAATTAAAATGATAACGGCCCAATGAATTTCTTAAACAGTGTGGCTCTTCTGATAACAATTTTCTATAAACTCCTTCCGCAAGATACCCATCGAACTTCCTCATAAAGGATGCAAATTTTGTTATTGATAATTAAATACTTCTTATGCGCATGATTAGTTTAGTGGTGAAATGCATGGATTACTTCGAAAAAATGAAGTACTTGTCTACTTATCTCCAAGAAAACTTAAATACTTTCTTGTGCTAATTTTATATATCCTCTTATATATTTAGGGGTGTAAATAAATAGGATACAGATCATGTGGCATATTTTCATATCAATATTCATTTAATATTACTATATTAGTTTTATTCAGTACTTATTATTATATGTTAATTTTTATCTTAATTATATTATATCGTTATCCATTAATTTTAGTCTTACTCATACCCTCTTCCTTATCTGATATGGCAGTGACAGATTCAGCTAATTACACAAGCCCAGACACAATTTAGCACTAATAGAGGTAGAATATAATAATAATAATAATAATAATAATAATAATAAAATAAGTTATAATTTGGTATCACTGTGATGCATAAAATAGTTGCACATATTTCTCTTTTTTTTTATTATCCGACCCTTGATATTTTATAATTCACATCCAAAATAAATTAGAAAAAAAAGAAGTTAAAAAATTGATGATGAAAAGAAACAAAGCATCATATTTTTTTGTCCACCCTAACTTATTTAGTTAATTGAGGTATTTGTATGGTATATGTGGTTTTCATTATTATTCTTTTATTTTTTTAATAAATAATATCCCTTTCTTCTTTTTAATATGTATTTTATCTAATTAACATGTTCAAAATGTTATATCCTATGATGTGTATTTTATCTTCTTATGTCATTTTTTAATGTCAACAATTTTAAAGAAAAATCAAACAATGAAGAAATAACGGCCAAAATGAAGAAACAAAAAAATATTCTATTTCCAAACAAGAAACACTAGGCTCTTCGTTCGAGTTATGTCTAGTTGCTTACATGGGTTTTTGTGGTGTCATTGATAATTTTTGTTTTGACACAACGTTTCATAGCCTTTTTCTATTTGTTTGAATAGCTTTAAGTTTTGAGCCATCTAAAAAATAGTTATAGATTCCTACTCTGCTACTGTAAAGTTAAGTTCAATTATACGAGCAAAGCCTGAGCAACATCACATTTTCTCTCTATATTTTTCAGTCTTAAAGTCTTAAAGAGATAAATTACACTTTCACACATAACTTTGAAAATTAAGCCGAGGCACTTCCTTAGGCTTGCCTAAACGTGACTCCGTCACGATGATAAGGTTAATGAATTATGAAAAAAATATAAAATCTTGACTTAATCCGAAAAATTCAACTGATTTGTCTGGATTTAAACCTGATCCGACTTAATTTTTTCAAAAAGTCAAATCGATCCGAACCCGATCCGAGATGACATGAAATCGGAGACAACTCGAGATCAGAGTGTTCGAAACCCAACCTAACTGAACCCGGACAAATCCAAAACTTGAGATGACCTAAGATCATATGATGTAAAATCTGACCCGACCCGAACACGAGATGACCCGAAATCAAAAAATCTAAAACCCGAGATTAGATGACCTTCAAACCGACCTGACCCAATTTTAAAATATTTAAATATGATTAAACTATAATTAGAATTTTAAATTACGTCTTTATCTCTATGATTCAATATATATTGTATTACATATTGTTATAATATAATATTCAATTTATCTGATTATTTTAAAATTATATCGTATAGATAACACAAATTTTTCTAGTTCTCTTTATAAATTCAACTTGTTCATATATCGCAATATATTTGCTTAGTAAATGTATGCCACAAAAAAATTAAAAAATATAATAATTAATATAGTAATTGTATGAATTTAACAAATTGACTAATGTCTCAAGAAATCAAAAAATTTATATTGGATGTTCAATAATTATTAGAAAATCATTCTGAAAAAAAATGGAATTATATCAAAATAATCATTTTTTACTAAATTTTTTTTACATACTGTTTACTGCCTACTGCAGAAAGTAGAATGACTAAGATCACAAATACGGAAAACTAGCAAACGTATTATAAGATAACTTGGTATTAGATTCTTAGTCTCTAAGAAAGTCGTGCTATTACTCTTCTAAACAGAGTAATCATGTTTTTGTTCAGTTTTCATAGTTTCAATTCAATTTATTAAAACATAAATAAGTGATTATTTTCTTATGCTAATTTTTTATTTAAGTTTGGTAGTATGCATTTGTCCGAACTTTACCGTAGTGGATTTGTATTTTTAGTATGTCACTTAGTCTCCCAGTCTGTTCATTTTGAGTTCATAATCTGAATTCTAATATTTGATTCAACTTTGACATTTGGTAGATTTTTTCCAAGTCAAAATATGCTAGATCCCAACTCTTACTATGCACCATGATCAATACAAAATTAGCTTCCTTCACAATATTATCTCACGTGATATCAACAATCTGTGCTTGCTATGCTGTTATTTTAAATATTCAGCATTATTATCACTTAATTAAGAATTAGCATAATAATATATAATAATATGAATTTGTATGTCATAAATTAAAATTAGCATAAGAAAATCAATGTCTAATAAACAAAATTAACACTTTTAGTTCGTTAATAAATTGAATGAAGTATGATGATTGAAACTAACCTGACTAGATCCAAACTAATTAATCATATCAATATTATTTTAAAAATTAATTTGATCATAACATAATTGAAATTCCATACTTGATGTTGGCTAAAATGCATTATTGAAAAAATATTTTAAAGTCTGACGATCTAAAATCTAACTTGACCCGAAATAAAACATGGCAAAAAATCTGATCAGACCCAACCCGACCCGAGATAATCCAAAACCTAAGATTATCCAATAACAGTTGACCTAAAACCCGACCAAAAATGACTTGAGACCCAAAAAATCGATAATGTTCGACCCGAAACTCGACCCAACCAGTATCAGATTGACCAGAACGTGACCCGTGACCTAAATTTTTTTTGATCAAACTTACCTGACCCGACCCATCCGAACCTGAACTTGAGTTATGCTACTAGTCAAGCAATGCCACTGATATGTGACTATCCCTAGCTATTAAATAGATCTATTAGCTTAATCTAACCAACCAATCCGATTGTCACCTCTAAACAAATGGATTATGAATGAATAATTTAAATTTAATAAAAGTATAACAAATAAATCTATATCACTTTAAACACTGTATATACAAAATATGAGTTTATCTATTATACTTCCAGCAGTACTTCGGCCGAAACGTTTCCGGTTCAAATTTAATTTTTCATGCTTAAAATTTTAATTTAAGTAGCTCAATATAATTTTTATATCATAATCTTATAGAATACTATTTTTTATAATTTTTGGAATTATTTTAATATACTTAATGATTTTCAAAAGAGAGCTCTAAAATAAAAGAAAATTATAAAAAAATTATATGTCAAAAAAGGCTATTTTCTAAAAATCGTCAAGCAGGGTAAATTAATTTCAAACATGATAAAAATTATTATTCTACGTGATTATGATATAAAAATTTTACTGAACTACTTAAATTAAAATTTCGAGCATAAAAAAATAAATTTTGAATTGGTAGTGTTTCGGCCGAAGACATACTACAAGCACAATAGACAAACTCATATTATGTATAGAAGAATATAAATTAAACAATCAGTTTCATTATTTATAGAAGATTATAAATTAAAATTTTGTATAAATTAGTTTCGTCATTAGCTATAATTAAATTACGCTATAAAAAGTATTGTATACAAATCAATCTCATAGCAATGATAAGAAAATAACAATTAATGATGTTGATGACGTATATAATAATGATAGTGATTGTTATTTATTATATAATTAAAAATAAATTTAAAATTATTTTGTATCTTATTAACCCTACAGGGTAACGGATATCGAAAAAGTTTTTATTCATACCCTTTTTATTCAATAACATACAGAGTACAGATAAAATAAAGGGAAGGGATCCGTTGATAATGGGTTATCTTGGCAATTTGATAATAGATCTCTAAATAAAGATGAAAATTTTTAAAATACAAGAAATCATATAGATATGTTGTTCTACATATAAAATGATGGTGATTAAAATTTTATACAATTTCATTATTATTTCCTAGTCCATATGTTCTTTGCAACAATTTTAATTTAACGGTCTTTAATGGATTATACAACGATATTGAAATTACATATAAATATTATGTTCTTTGCAATGATTTTAATTTAACGGTCTTTATTAGACTATCAAAAGATAATGAAATTATATAAAATTTGAATAACCATCAATCTATAAGTAGAAGAATTAATTTATAAGATTTTTCTATTTTTGATTTTTTTATATTTATTTGAATTTTAATTATCAAAATTATCAAGATAACCATTGTCAAGTGATGCCTTCCCTAAAATTCCATTACAATACTTCTTTAGCCATTTGAACTATATGCAATTTGTTTCAAACTATTAATAACAAAAAAATGTGATAAAATTTTCAGCAGAATACTAAAATATTTACATCTTTCATGAACACAAAAACTACAGGGTTTACCTTTAAGAACGCGTTATTCTTTTTTTTTTAATTCAAAATAAATGTTGGCAGAAGCCGGGATATTTAAATTCTTTCAAATAAAAGAAAATAAGGACCATATTCTAATTTATTCTTAGGGCTGACAACATAATTCGTGACTCGAGACTCGTTCGTCAATCGTTCGGGATCAATTCTTTATTAACTCACTCGTTAATAGATCTAGTCGTTAATGGGTCGATTCATTAAGCTCGTTAAGTTAATGTGCTGAGTTTGAACTAGTTCGACTTGTTTGGCTCGGTAAACAACTAATAATTGTTATTTATATTATTTAATTATAAACTTTTTTTGGATGGCTAATAATAATAAAATTCAGTGATTTTCTAACTGTTTAAAAATATAGTAATTTTTTTTAAAAAAAATATAAAATGTAGTCCCCAACTAGATATCATATGGAAAATATATTGAGCAGTTCGTATTAATCATTTTGACTTTGAGAACGAAAATAGCACATAGTTGATCTGTGCTATGCATAGCATCATCGCCCAACTCAAAAAATATTATTAACTATTAAATGAGACTTAGCGAGCCTTAATGATCTAGCTCTATTAGATCATTAACTTAATGAGTTAATCTCAAATCAGAACTTTTTACTCGAAAGTAGTTAACGAATCAGCTCGGTTCAGCTCGTTAAATTAATGAATCGAGTACATGCTTAATTCAGTTTGACTCAAACTCGGCTCATTTACAACCCTATAATTGTTTCTTAAACTCGTCTATTCTATTAGACGAGTCTCATGTAAATCTAAATATCGATTTAATGTCACATATAGTAGTCATAAAACAACTAAAATGTTTTAAATTGAAAGAATTTATAATATCAATGGATGCAGTTAATTTAATTAAGTAGGCAGAAGTAATATAATTGACGAGGAATTATATTGAATAAGCTCATACAAACTCTTCGGATGTGTCTAGTTACATCCAAATTTCAAATTATCTTGATCTTTTCAATTTTCATTTCAAAGTTTATGTTCATAGAATAAAAAAATAAGTTTACTTCCTTCAAACATTCAGTCAAACATATATTATTATCAAGATATAGCAAAACTTTTATAAAAAAACATTGCACAATGTTGAAAATTGGTAAAAATAAATAAATAAAGAGAGAATATGCACGAACCTGTAAAATTTTTAAAATTAAAAAAGAGAATATGCATGAACCTGTGATGAGAACAACCAATTTCTTGAGTTGTCAATTACAAATTTGCGGAGTGTTCGCCCTTTATAAATCCGTGTGGGACAGGTGATAATAGAATTAATAAAGGACGAAGAGACCGCCGAAAGGGACCCAAGGTGAAGAAGAGGCTTCCCAACCTGCCACGTTCAAAAAGCACCGAGAGCCTCTGTGGGTCCCTCTCTCCACCTGCACTAAAAATATGCCACGTGTTAATTTTGATTTGACGTAGTGGCGTCGGAGATGAACGTGCTTCCCACCACTATCCTCCTCCACTAATCACATCACACTAGCAGGCCATGGATGATATGATCAGATTTTTTCTTTTGTAGTAAATAAAAAAAAAGCAACAAAAGTGATATGATTTGTCCGTTTTCCTCCCCCGGTCAAGTTCAAAATTCAGGTCCAAAAGTTACACGTTTAAATCCCGCGAGTCCATCTCTCTCCCATCCCTTTCTCTTCCACTCTTGCTGCTCTCTTTCTCTAAACTGATTTTTTTTTCTCTTTTCCCAATTTCATTTTTATTTGAATTTGAAAACCGTTTGCGTCAAATTTCTTATCGTTTGGAGGAGACTTAAAAAAACTCGTCGATCCGTCGTGATGCCATAAACAAATAAGCTTGATCCTCTTCTTCGACTTTTTCATCCGTATTGAACACATTACACACCAAAATATTAAACGCATCAAGGTGAACCTTCAAATTCATATCCTCTTCCATCCTAAACTGGTACAATAGTTTCATTAAAGCTGTCCGACTTGCCAAGAACTTGGATAAATATATGCCTTCCAGTTTCATTCATAACTCATTTCAGCATGTTTCGGTTATGAAAGTAGCTTTGATTTCATTAGACAAATAAAATCTGATTGTACCAAGGGCTTTTACCACATAATGTTTTTCTCTTGTCATCCTCTATTTCTGTTGATTTGGTACTACTCAAAGCATCATCCAAATCCTGAAGCACAAATACATCACAGATCGAATCTTGTCACAATGTAAAGTTTTATTTACCATCAAATTTCTCAATTTCAAACACAGAATAACATCAAATTTTATCATATTGTATCAAATTGCACCAAATTAGACCAAATTGTACCAAATTTATAATTAATTTAATTCAACTAAAATTATATCTTAATTTTAATTTTTGTAATTTTTTAAATAATTATAGGGAAAAATGGAGTATCTGCAACTCCTTGTCGCACCCCAAAATGAACATAGGTTATAGAGGGTCAGAATCGATGTAAGTATTCTTAATCGTATAATGTCGAAAAAATATACTTTATAGTTAATTTTAGCATGTCGTATGTAATAAATAAAATTTTATTACCGCATAACACTCTCCGTTTGAACGTACATTGTCTAAAAATACCATACAACGCGCAGATGGATCCATATCTGTATAGACTAGGTTTGTACCAGATAACGATCATGGATGATTTCCAGTTAGATAAATCACTCATAATAAAGCTTGTCGAGAGGTGGCGACCAGAGACGTCAACATTTCATCTAACAATCAGCGAGTTGACGGTGACGTTGGAGGACGTGTGCTGTCTATGGAGATTACCTATCAAAGGTATTTTAAATTTTTTATATGTTATTTTATATTTTATTTTTGAAATCTATTAATCTGGTTTTGCAAATTTAAAAAATACTGAAAAACCAATAACAAGGGTGACTGACGATGAATGGAGCGGGACAGTGAAGATGCTACTTGGGTTGAATGTGAATCTATACAATTATGACAACATCACCAATAACCCGTGGCCGTTTAAGATAAGAAACATGGGAAAAGAGAATAAGTACATTCAGTTCTCGATATTCAGTATCCGACTGTCGTGTTTGCGGAAGTATTTTTAAGAGTTGTCTCCTTACTCATATGACGACACCGTTCGATGATACAAATTTTACTCCGTCCATGAATTTATTTTGTTGGTACACAAGAGTACTAATTTATTTTTATAGGTACAAACGAGCGTTTTGTTTGGATTTGTTCGGGTCCGTGATGTTCTCGAACAAAAATGCAGACTCGGTGTCGACGATGTACTTGACATTTCTTGACGATATGCTCAACGTACTGGAGGACGACTATGATAGAGGACAGGCAGTACTCTCTTGCTTGTACTTCAACCTCTCTCGGTCATGTCTCGAGCCGGCAGATTGCATAGCCGGACCATTGCTTCTGCTTCAGATGTGGTCGTGGACACGATTCCTGATCGGGAGATCGAGGTAAATCAATGTTACTCATCTCAATTGATAAAATTATATTTTATTCATATTTTATTAGAGGTGTAGGTGTATGTTTACCCTTGAAAGATGTCAAGGATGAATAGATGAATAAATGAAAATAAAATTGATGATTAATGATAAATCATGAGAAGAGGGAAGAAGAGAAAGCAATGAAAGATGGCCCACTAATCAGGAGAGGTCGCTGCTTAACCCCGGAACAAATTCATTAATCCCACAATGAAATATTAGGGTGAAAGACGAGGATATAAATACCCCACCACCTCCTACTCATTCGAGGTGGCTGACCCTCGGGAGATTTAGGAGAGAGAAAATCTCCTGATGGGTCAGCCATTTGACTACATTTTCTCTGACAAGTGGGACCCACCTGACAGTCCCTTGTAGATGAACCTGACGACATAAACATAGCCTATCTGATGAGTCACCCATGTGACCATTTTCACTGACAGGTGGACCCCACACCTCAGTGACCTACTATAGGGGTCAGAGTTGAACCCTAAAAATCTGCCTTTGGAGCTAACCCTAGAAAGGAGCTGAAGCAGTATAATCCCTATGCTACATGAAATGATGTCAATGCCAAGCTAGCATTTTGATGCAACTAGTCATGAGAAATTCCAAATGTGATTTTGCTTTCAAGGCTGACCTGGTGCCAAAGCTGCGAGCAACCACCTAACCATGCTTTGATTTGTGTCAATTACTGATAAGTAGTCAGTTCTTTGACCAAGTCACCCTCATGTTAAGGGATTGAAAGACAATTTCACAAGACTGATCAGGTGCCAAAGCTGGGAGCAACCATCTGATCAAGTCTAGATCTGTATCAATTGTTGACATATAATCAACTGTTGATCAGATCAAGCCCTAATGAATATCAATATAAGTCTAATTGGTATTTAGTTAGGGTGGTTTCTGCAAGAGGGAGATAATTGGCAGAGACATTGAGCTACAAATGAAATCAGGGATTAATTCTGAAGGAATAACAGGGTTTATTTGATAAAAGAATTTTTAATTCAGAGAAGGAGGGGCAAAAATGGAATTAAAAATTACAGGGGTGATCATCATGATTTTAGGGATTTTTGGTGAAATTTTCATGATTTTTGGATAAGTGGAGCTATCAGAATAAATTCAGGGAAGATAAAAGCAGAATAAATGGATTAATCAAAGGCTGAGATTTGATCAGAGCAACTCTGGGTACAAATTGGGGATAATAACAGCTCTGGGTACAAACTGGGTGCAAGAAACACAGAAGGAATAAAATAAGCGAAGAGAGAGGGTGTGCCACGTGGCAGCCTCTCATTGGGCCATGTCAGCAAGTGGGCCCCACCCTGGTATGAGTCACTGACATGTGGGCCCCACCTTAGTGCCACGTGGCAGACAACCAGTGGGCCACCTCACCACCCTAGTGCCACATGGCTTTACACCACAGGGCCACTTCACCCTCCCAGTGCCACATGGCAACACCATGGCATCACACCTCAACACTCCAGTGCCATATGGCAGCTGACCATTGGTGCCACATCACAGGGGACTAAGCCACATGGCACTACACTACAGAGCCACCTCAGCATGCTATAACAGATGATTAATAGATTGATTAAACAAGTGGACCTATCAGGGTGTGCCAAGTCAGATTAATTAGATTTAAGCAGAGAGTTAATCAATCCACAGCTGGACTAATGGGCCGAGATTCATATACTTACACATGGGGCCCATTTGTCAGGTTTTTGAATGTATAGCTCACACAGGCAATCATGCACCAAGCCTATGCACAGATCTAAACAGAGATTTAAATCAAAAGGAAAAAGCGATGTGTACCTGGCTCACTTGTGTTGCGCCTCTGACTGTGGGTCCCACCTAGCTGTGGACTTTGTGCGCCAGGCACACCTCCTTCCCTCTCTTCTCCTTCTCCCCTCCCTCTCTTTCTTCTTCTTCTCGCCGAGGCCGATGGCGCCATTAGTGTTAATTGAGTTCTCTGAAGCTTGAAGCTTCAATCCTTTATAGCTAAAGATAGCCTGTACAAAGGAGAGAAAGGATGAGCGCTCGAAATTAAAAGAAAACAATTGAATAGAGCAGTGAGAGAGAATGATCACCTCGGGCGATTAATGAAGAACTTTGATCCGTGGGTCTAAGCTTAAAATTGATGATACAAGCAAACTTTAATCACCTAGGCGATGCTGTAAATGAAAGAAAAAACAGCAATTGAATGTTGAATAAGAACAATTGAGATAAGATGACAAGGTCGGATAAATTGAGGAAAGTTAGAACCTTATGCTATAGACTCGAATTGGCAGTGTTTATGGCTTCCATGCACTCACACGATGATGTTGAAATGGTGAAGTTTGACAATTGAATGGAGGAGCTATGGCAATAGCTAAGGTGTGAGCTCGGGTGATGAAGCTTTAAGCTTTGAAGAAAAATAACAATGGCAGAGGGTAAAAGGGTGCCTCAGATGCATTAGAGTGAGTATATATAGTATGTTTAGATGCTCTAGAAGGTTCTAGCAACAGATAAGAAGTGAGTCAAACGTGGTTAACAGCCAAAGACTTGAGCTTTGGATTCTTTGAATGGGACCCACATCTCAACAGAATGAATAACAGAATCAAAAGACCATGTTCATAGGCCAAGGCAGTTCAATCAATGGTGTTTAGATGGTGTATGGCTATAATCCTTTGGTGCACCACTCCAATTGCCTATATAACCCGAGTAATAGCACACACAGACAGGGGGAGACAATATAACAGACCAGAGAGAGATAGAGAGAGATAGACTAGAGAGCTATAGCATAGAAAAGGCAATTGGAAGAGAAGAATTAATTGTGAGAAGGAAAGAAAGCCAAGAAACCGATTGATCTCAGTTTTAACTTGAGAACTCGGTTGTTACATCTCCAATTATTCACTAGAAGGTCAGTCTTGAGCTTAATTCCAATTGGATTTGAAGTTTCAGTATTGAAATTTCGATGTAATTGATATATCGCATTTGAATCTTAGAGTAACAGTATCTTTGAGTTGAATTTTTCAATTTCTTTCCTTTAGTTTGCAAATTCATAACTTCTTTCCTCTAATATTTGATCTGAATTACAGTTCTTGTTTTGTTTCTTGATTGGATTTCAAGTAATTAAGCTGGTTAAATCGATTGATCTCGGTTAAAACCTGAGAACTCGATACCAGTAGAAGTTCTTGCTTTGATTCTTTGTTTAAACGTCAAATTCATCTCAGTCTGTGTTTGTATCTTATGTATTCAAGGTCGTTGTGTTGTTCAAAGTCGATTGATCTCAGTTTTAACTTGAGAACTCGACGGAATTAATGATCTTCAACGTGTTATCGCGTCGTACCAGTTAAATCCAGTTCCAGACTTGAGATTAGGGAAAATTACATGCATGATTGGATATAGCTCAGTTATAATTGTCATTATGAAGCCTATTAAGTGCATAAGTCGCATTGAAAGTGGATGAGTAGTCGGAATTTTGAGTGAAAGATGATCGGTATCGGGCGATGCTGCACTGTGTCAATTTCTTTAGATCATAATGTAATTATCGTCCAAATTAGGTATATAATCTCGACTTAACTCCTATAGACACGTTAAACGATGCATTATCAATTCTGAATTGTCAGGAAACATCGTTAAAATTAGTTATAAATCATGTCTATACCTTCGGTACCGAACTGCACCACTGCTCTCCGAATAATATTTGTCAGTGTGATTCATTGGGTCAATTTAAGCTGCAATAATCATGTTAATTCATACTAGCATACGTAAACGATGCAAATAGGGCATTTAATTGTACAAAATATTGATTAATTCCATTGAATTTCTAAGAATTGAGATTCGGTACCGATTGGTACCAAACCGACCCATTTAGCATTGGTATACCATGTGATTCACCGCATAGATCATTAATCGAACGCCGTAGAATAACTCCTCACGGCAAGACGACCCTAAGGCAGTCGCCTGATCGGAGGGAGATGGCCGCAGTCGCCGGCGCTGCCAATGGCACGAATCTTGGAACTCATGTTGACTGGAGAGTCAGAGAATCGCGGCAGCACGGATATTGATGCGCGTGTGTGAATCTTGAAGAGATCGAGCGTTTGAAATAAAAGCACTGTTTTAAATAAAGATACAGAATGAATCTGGGCCTTACATCTCATGAGATTTAATCTTGAAGCAAATCTGACAGCCCAAATAAGAACAGAGTTGAATAAAAGATAGGCGCCAATCTTGGTGCAGATCCAAAGGCCCATATTTAACCCATTAATTAAATAATAACAAAATAGTAATGATATAGAATAAATAAATGATTTGAAAATGCTCATGAACTCCAAATTGACTCAAATTTGTTTCTAAAATTTCCTTATTTTTCATATTATTTTTCTATATGATGATATTCCAGTTTTAAAAATATAATCATGGTGAAACAATTTAAAAGCAAAAGACATTATATATATTGATATATTGACCTAGCTTTGACTTGTCATTTTAAATGCTATAAAAATTCCAAAAATACAAATAAAATCATGAATAATAACTAGATATATTTTACTGATTTTTCAAGTGATTTTTCATGAAATAATAATGACAATAGTAATATGCAATAATAAATGATGAGATTAGCTATATTCTTTGATAAAAAAAATATAATAATAAATAATAATAGATATTATGTTGATATTCTCTATAAAAAGAATAATAAAATGAATAGTACAAAAAATACAAAAACATATGTTACCATGATAATAGATAATAAATACATTTTCTCCTATAATAAAGAGTGATAATATAGCTTTATAATAATATGAATTGCATTTCTTTTGTTATTTCTATACAAATATACAATAAAAATATTTTTATGAATAAAATGCAATAAAAATAATAGTTGTAATAAAAATATAATGAATTTCATTTCTTATGACTATTTTCTAATAATAATAATAAAAAAAAAATCTTATACTTTCCTATAGATAATAAATAGAAATAATAAAAATAATAATAATAATAATAATAAATAGTATAATAAATAAGATAGAATATTGATAATGATTTCTTCTTAGCTATTATAGATTTAAAAAAAATATAATAAAAAAATATAATAATAAAGATAATATAGCTAACCATCTTTTGATTTTATTTTCTAGTATTTTGTAAGTGATTTTTCTACAAAATAAATAGAGTTTAAGAATAATAAAAATAAAAAATTCTACTATTTTAGCTATTATAAAAATCCCAAAAATATAAATAAAATTCTAGTTAATAGCTAACCCCTTTTTCTTATTATTTTTGTAAATAATTTTTCTACATAAATAAATAGAGTTTAAAAATAAAAAAAATATATAATAAAAATAATAATAATAATAATAATAAAAAATATAATAATAATAATAATAATAATAATAATAATAATGAATAAATTCATTTTCATAATAGAGATATTATGTAATAGGCTTTGTACATTTTGGAGATGAACAAAAATGCTCACACAAGGAGTGTAGAGCCACATGAGGATGTTTGCATACATGATGTAACATTTAGAACGATTAGTCAGGACAAGAACATCTTGACGAAGGATAAACAAGGTTGCAACGGCAACACGAGAAGATACGTCAAGACAGGAACATTTTGACGTAGGATGATTAAGGCTTTGATAGCAACATGAGAAGATATGTCGAGACAAGAACATCTTGACACTTGATAAAGAATAATAAGACACGTCGAGACAGGAACATCTTGACGTAGGATGATTAAGGCTTCGATAGCAACATGAAGAGATATGTCAAGACAGGAATATCTTGACGCTTGATGAAAAATAACCAGAGCTGCGACATCAACACGGAGATACATGTCGACTCTGAGGAAGAAGAACATTACGGTGTCCGAGAGAAGTGACATCTTAATGACTCGGTGTCATGAACAAGTAATTCATGACCATTTGAGCTAGCAAGACTGAACTCACCCGTCGATGAGTTTGTCTTCTGGTGCATCTCCCGAAATCGTGAGATTGAATCGTCCTGTAGTAGATTCATCCACAAAACAGTGAATGTGAACCGTTCTGTAGGTAGGTTCCTTCATTAACACATGCCTCAATGTTGAACTGGCTCAGCGCTTCAGGTTTGACATTGTGTGTAATTGTGTTTCCTAGGTTTATGAATCGGCTTAGTGCTTCGAATTCATGATCTAGAAGATCGGTGAGAAGAAACACGTGGGCCATATCCACCCTTCTCCTGATTTGCCAACCTCAAGATCAACCGGCTCAGTGCTTCGAGTTGTATTTTGTGTGATTGGTTGTTGACTAGTTAAGATTGAACCGTTCTGTAGTAGGTTTGTCTTCTAGATCAACGGAGGTCGAGTCGTTCTGTATGTAGACTCACCTCAAGCCCCTCTGAAGAGACTAACCTGGTCTGTAGTAAGGTTACATCTCGAGGTGGCATAGACTGAACCGATCTGTTTGTAGGTTCATCTTCCATAGGACAAAACCGATCTGTTTGTAGGTTTGTCTTCCATAGAATTAAGTAGAGATTGAACCGATCTGTTTGTAGGTTCGTCTTTCACAGGGTTAGATAAAGACTGAACCGATCTGTTTGTAGGTTCGTCTTCCATGGACCCCTTTTATGAACCTAGACGACCACTTGACCATCTTTTAACTATACTATTTGCTTCTCTCTTTCAAAGATCCAGAGGTGCCTCGAGGTTAGTAGCCCAGGGTAATTAACGGTGGGGGCTTGCGCCCACCGGAATATACAAGAACTCACAATCACTAAAAAACCCCCTGAATGTGCATCCAAATCACTCTAAACGGCAGAACCGGCCGACACCCAGCAGATGCACGCTCGGGAGGGATCTCCGTGTCCTTCTTCCGCGAACCCATCGCCCAGCGGCGGTGCGGCGGCGCGCGAAAAAGGGTCGCACAGTGTAGAACTGAGGAGCTTCCACTAGGTGATCCTGAGCCTCAATTGCGACCTCCATACGGTGTCAAATAGGCGACACGATACATGGAGGACCCGAGCATTTTCGGGATTAGTTTGAGAATTTATAGGATCATATCGTCGATTGGATGCCGTACAGTGCCTATCACGACGACTGAACTTGGATGTACCATGTGCATTACAATTCGTAAGTTTCTAAAATCAATAAAATTTATTTACTTCAATTGGTACATGAATTTAATGTACTAACTTCAACATATGCAGGTGAAAGAGTCGGTGTGGATGATTCACTTCTGGATGGTTGTGAATCACTATCCAAATAAAGTCATGAGGCAGTTTAGTTTTTTCTAGCAGGTTCCTCCGCCGACGCCAATCGATTACCAACAGGTGCTGACATATCGTAAGAACAAGCACACATTGAGAGGCGGTGGATGGCAGAATGTTGTTAGTGTTGTAGTGATCTAGTAGCCAATCATTGAATGATTGTATTTAGTTTCATGTAAAAGGATGATATATTTGATATTTCATTTGTTCCTTAAGCATTCATTGTTTATATTTTGAGTTGGACTTCAAATGTGAAACATATATATATATATATATATATATATATATATATATATATATATATATATATATATATATATATATATATATATATATATATATATATATATATATATAAAGATTATAATGAAAAACTCTAAAAGTCCCTAATCCATTAATTATCTAGGAACAATAATTAACACAAATGGATTAGTATGTAAGTTAAGTGTTGATCGTGTTTCACAGATCACTCGATAAGGAGTTATCGGCTTAATTACACAAATAGCATGTTGGACATGTTATTGGACATGACCCATGTTGAAATACTATAAAGATTATGTTTGATGTCATTAGTATTTCATTTGGATGCTAATTCTTAGGTTGAGACAAATGATCTTCTTATACGTCTGATTTGCATTTGTGGATATCGTCTAACGTTGTCCGTAACTGGCAGCCATAAGGGCTTTATCTCAGTGTACGTCTTTTGTATGAAGGGGATGCATGAGTCAAGAAGACCGATGTCTCTTTTGTTTGTCGACGGGAGTGATGATATCCAACTAGGTGCACATAGTATACGAATGCATTGCAATGGATGACATGATCTTGCCTTGCAACATTCAGGATATCATAGGACATAGAATAAGCATGAGGCAATTGTCGTTGCCTAGGACCGGGATATAAGTACCGCACTCATGTCTGAATTATTTAGGGGTTGTGATGCATATTGCTGGGTGCCGCTCACAATCTATGAGATTAAGGGGTTTAATCTCATTGCTAAATAATTTAGGTCCCAAAGGGTCACACCGTGAGAGGATTGTGCCTCTATTCGTTCCTTGATCATTTAATATGTTGGACATATTAAATTGAGTCTTAAACATGAGATATATATAGTCATAGAAAATGACTAATTAATTATATTTATCAAATGGTTTGATAAATAGGCTGAAATTATGAAAACGATGCAAAAACAGTGGTATCAGAGCATTTGGTCATTGTATGTGATAAATCATGGCCAAAAGACTAAACTAAATTGATTGATTTATTCATAAGTTGTATATCTAGATAGTTATGCATGAGTTTTTCAGATTTTTACGAATTGGCATGCGTTCATGCGCATGGTATGTGTTAGATTTGTCAAGTTTGTAAAATTGTTGTAAAAACTGAAAGTTGGGGCTCAGTTTCAAGTCTATAAATGGGGTCTATTTCGGGTTAGGAATTGACCAAAGGGGCTGTGATTAATTGAGTCTTCGTTTTGGCCCAAATCGTTAAAGATTGTTCTTTGGAGAGCCAAAACTGAAAAACTGCAATTTCTGGACAGCAACTTAACCATCATTAGATGATGCTTTTGAATGGTTTCTAGATCATAATAAGAAGTGAAACTGAGCACAACCATGCATAATTGTTAGATTATGAATTATGAATAGTTTCAATCGGTTTGGTGCAAGTTATTGCGCTATTCTAACTTTGTTTTGCAGTAGTGGGTTTGTATAGCCATGTTCAATGCCTTGTGTGTTGTAATGATTGCATGTATGAATGTTTGTAAGCGGCCTAAGGTGCCCCATGATATTAATTATTTTGTTGCATGATTAATATTGTATTTATGGCCTGCGTGTCAAGTTAGGAATGGGGATTTCTAATGTAATTTTCTGTTTCGATTTGAGAGTAGTCTTAAATAGAAAATGGGAAATTATGGGTACTTAGATCACTAGTTTGTTCATGGAGATGATCAAAGAGGCAGTGATCGGAGGCCAAGGAAGCACAAGGGCTATACAAACTCACGATCATTTGTGTGGTTGTGCATGTTATTGTTTATGATATTTTATGTGATTGAATTGCGAGTCGTAGGATAGGTATGGGTGTATGCTATCACGACCACCATTCAAAGAGTCATATAAAATAAAGTCCCTAAAAATTAAGTCGATCTCCCTTCCTCCTCTATCCATGGAAACCTTGTATGGGGTGTTGGTGGGACCTACTCAGTAGGCACTGCATCCTATCCTTGGGGAAGTGGGGCACGTCGGACGTGTCGTCTCAAATAGAGAGGTTTTACTTAAGCGGGGTAACTCTGGGTTACATACCGACGCTGGCCTAGTTTGTACCTCGGGGAGGAGTATTCGTCATGAGTACTGGGTACTCAAGACGGAACCAAGAGTCAAATACGATTGTGATTAGCGAGGAGTATGCTTACCTAAAATAGCTAAGTTCAAGTTTATGCCGACGCTGGCTTGAGCTTAGTAAAGATAGGGATCTTGGACTCACTACAAATTTTGGGACTTAATAATTGTAGTGGGAGTTTTATATTTATATAAAACATTACAATGCATGAACTAAATTCAAACCTTTGAAATTGTAGAACATGACAAAAGAACCCTCTTTCTCTCTTCGATCTCTCCTAGACAAAGAAAAACTTAAAAGTGATGGAATGAATTTCATGGATTGGCATCGTAACCTCAGGATAGTCTTGAGGCATGAGAAAAAGGAACACATCTTAACTCAACCCGTTCCAAAAAAACCCCACGATAAAGCGTCTCAGGCTGACAAGGACAAGTACACCAAGTTCGTGGATGACGAACTTGATGTCTCGTGCCTAATGGTGGCCACTATGAGTCCAGAGCTTCAAAAGAGGTTTGAAACTCGTGGTGCGTATGAGGTCATGGACACTCTCAAGAACATGTTTCAAGAGAAGGCCCAGACCGAGATGTACAATGTCACCAAGTCGCTAATGAGATGCACAATGCGCGAGAACGAATCCGTTAGCGCTCATATGCTCAAGATGACTAGTTATATTGAGCAGCTTGAGAAGCTAGATTGCAAGTGGGACGAGAAACTCATGCGGAACATTGTACTCGGCTCATTGTCATCACGCTTCTCTCAGTTCATTATGAACTACAACATGATGGGACTGAAGGGAGGCCTGGATGAGTTATTGGGACTTCTTAAGACTGCCGAGTAGGACATGAACAAAATATCTTGTAACGTCCTCGCGGTGAGTCAGAATGGGAAGAAGATTAAAAAGAGTTCCAAGCGCAAGAAGGGCAAGGGCAAAGGCAAGGCTCAAGTGGTGATCTCGAGCAAGTCCAAGTCCAAGGATGTTTCCGAGGCCGAGTGCTTTTATTGCAAAGGCATAGGGCATTGGAAACGTAGCTGCCCTAAATACCTGAAGGATAAGAAGAATGGGAATGTCCCTACTTCATCAGGTATACTTGTTATTGAAATTAACCTTGCTACTTCTATTTCTGATTGGGTGTTGGACACTGGGTCATGTGCTCATATTTGTTCAAATGTGCAGGCACTAAAGAATAAGAGGTTGCTTGGCAAGGGTGAGATGCTGCTCCGAGTCGGCAATGGAGCGAGTGTTGCTGCTATTGCTGTAGGAGATTTAGATTTGCATTTACCTAGTGGACTTGTATTAGAACTTAGTAGTGTTTATTATGTTCCTTATATTTCTAGAAATATTATCTCTGTCTCATGTATGGACAATGATGGATTTGCTTTTTCTATTAAAGATCGTTGTTTGTCTTTTTATAGAGATGGCTTATTCTATGGTCATTCCCAGGTTGTGAATGGCATATATGTTCTAGAAATAGATAATCAAGTCCTTAACATCAATAATAAGAGAATTAAGTCTTCTAATGAGGGTGAGACTCTCATATGGCATCATCGCCTAGGTCATATAAACGAGACGCGCATTAAGAAATTACAAGAGGTTGGACTTCTTGGTTGCTTTGACTTAGAGTCGTTAGCAACATGCGAGTCATGTTTATTAGGGAAAATGACTAAAGCACCTTTTACCAAGCTAGGTGAGAGGGCAAATGACTTATTGGACCTAGTACATAGCGATGTGTGCGGTCCTATGAGCATTGGTGCTAGAGATGGATCAAGATACTTTGTCACGTTTACTGATGATTTCAGTAGATATGGCTATGTCTATTTGATGAGACATAAGTCTGAATCCTTTGACAAGTTCAAGGAGTTCAAGGCTGAAGTTGAGAACCAACTCGGAAAGAAGATTAAAGTATTTAGAACGGATCGAGGTGGTGAATACTTGAGCGGTGACTTTAGGGAGTACCTAAAGGAACATGGGATAGTCCCACAGCTCACTCCTCCCGGGACGCCGCAATGGAATGGTGTCTCTGAGAGGAGGAACAGAACCTTGTTGGACATGGTTCGTTCTATGATGAGCAAAGCTGAGTTACCACGCTTTTTCTGGGGATTTGCGCTTGAAACTGCTGCATTCACATTGAATCGATTGCCATCAAAGTCCGTTGAAAAGACGCCATATCAGTTATGGTTTGGAAGAGTACCAAATGTGCCTTTTCTTAAGATTTGGGGTTGTGAGGCTTATGTCAAACGACTGATGTCTGACAAGCTTAGCCTTAGATCTGATAAGTGCTTGTTCGTGGGATACCCTAAGGAAACAAAAGGGTACTACTTCTACTTCAAGTCTGAAAATAAGATAATTGTTGCCAGACATGCAATATTCTTGGAGAAGGAGTTTCTCGCAAGAGGAAGTAGTGGGAGTAGTGTGCAACTTGAAGAAATTCAAGAAGCACATGAGAGTGTAGTCGGTGATGACTCCACAATCTCTCCTATGGATACTGAGCCTAGTGGGAGTGGGACTCCGGAATCGGGCTTAGAAAATATGGCTCAAGAGGCATCTGAGCCACAAGTACTTCGAAGGTCGAGTAGATCAAGTCATCATCCTGAAAGATGGTTGGGGCTTCATCAAGGATCAACGGTGGAGACCGAAGATCCCATGACCTATACGGAAGCGATGGCACGGCCCGACTCCGCTGAATGGCTTGGAGCCATGCAATCTGAAATACAGTCTATGTACGACAACCAAGTTTGGAATTTGGTTGACCTCCCTGAGGGAGTGCGTCCTATTGAAAACAAGTGGGTTTTCAAAAGAAAGTCGGACATGGATGGTAACTTGACTACTTATAAAGCACGACTAGTTGCGAAAGGTTACAAATAAATTCAAGAAATTGATTTTGATGAGACCTTCTCGCCCGTAGTCATGTTTAAGTCAATTCGGATATTGTTAGCCATTGCCGCATTTCATGATTATGAGATTTGGCAAATGGATGTCAAAACCGCCTTTCTAAATGGAGATTTAGAAGAGGATGTGTATATGACACAACCAATGGGTTTTGAGGATCCAAGTAATGCTAACAAGGTATGTAAGCTTCGAAGAGCCATTTATGGTTTGAAGCAAGCATCAAGAAGTTGGTACAAACGCTTTGATAGTGAAATCAAAGCGCTTGGCTTTATCAAGTGTGATGAAGAGCCATGTGTGTACAAACGATTCAGTGGGAGTAATATTGTGTTTCTCATATTATATGTGGATGACATATTGCTGATCGGAAATGATATTCCTACCTTGGAAGAAATCAAGTCATCATTGAAGAAGATTTTCTCAATGAAAGACTTGGGCGAGGCTGCCTATATTTTAGGCATAAGGATCTATAGGGATAGATCAAGGAGACTTATTGGATTAAGTCAAGAATCATATTTGGACAAGGTGTTGAAGAGGTTCAACATGCAAGATTCCAAGAAAGGAAACTTGCCCATGTCCCATGACATTGATCTCAGCAAGAAGCAGTGTCCTAAGACAACAGCTGAGCTCGAGAGCATGAAGAAGATACCATATGCTTCTGCAATTGGATCTATCATGTATGCCATGATATGTACTCGCCCAGATGTGTTATACGCGTTAAGTGTGGCAAGTAGACATCAAGCAAATCCAGGGTTCGCACATTGGACTGCGGTAAAAACTATCCTGAAGTACTTGAAAAAGTCTAAAGATATGTTTCTCGTCTATGGAGGAGAAACTGAGCTCGTTGTAAGAGGTTACACGGATGCTAGTTTCCAAACAGATCGTGATGATCTAAGATCGCATACAGGGTTTGTGTTCACCCTCAATGGTGGTGCTGTGAGTTGGAGGAGTTCCAAACAAGATACGACAGCAGACTCAACCACAGAGGCTGAATACATAGCCGCCTCGGAGGCAGCTAAAGAAGGTGTATGGATCAAGAAGTTCGTAGTTGAGCTTGGTATAGTCCCCAGTGCTTCCGGACCATTGGAGCTCTATTGTGACAACAATGGAGCCATCGCACAAGCGAAGGAACCTCGATCACATCAGAAGTCAAAGCATGTTTTACGGAGATATCACCTAATTCGCGAGATTGTCGAACGAGGTGATGTCAAGGTTTGTAAGATAGATACGGAGGCGAACACAGCCGACCCACTGACTAAGCCCTTATCTCAGGCCAAACACACGATGCACACAGCTGGAATGGGCATCAAGTTTATGTGTGATTGACATTGAGAGTCTTCATGAGTCATGTACATGGGGATGTACTTCGGGCTACCCAAATTAGTTAGAGTTGTATTCTTTTATGCATGGAGATTGTATATTAGATTGGCTCTAGCTCAAGTGGGAGATTGTTAGTGTTGTAGTGATCTAGTAGCCAATCATTGGATGATTGTATTTAGTTTCATGTAAAAGGATGATATATTTGATATTTCATTTGTTCCTTGAGTATTCATTGTTTATATTTTGAGTTGGACTTCAAATGTGAAACATATATATATATATATATATATATATAAAGATTATAATGAAAAACTCTAGAAGTCCCTAATCCATTCATTATCTAGGAATAATAATTAACACAAATGGATTAGTATGTAAGTTAAGTGTTGATCGTGTTTCACAGATCACTCGATAAGGAGTTATCGGCTTAATTACACAAATAGCATGTTGGACATGTTATTGGACATGACCCATGTTGAAATACTATAAAGATTATGTTTGATGTCATTAGTATTTCATTTGGATGCTAATTCTTAGGTTGAGACAAATGATCTTCTTATACGTCTGATTTGTATTTGTGGATATCGTCTAACGTTGTCCGTAACTGGCAGCCATAAGGGCTTTATCTCAGTGTACGTCTTTCGTATGAAGGGGATGCATGAGTCAAGAAGACCGATGTCTCTTTTGTTTGTCGACGGGAGTGATGATATCCAACTAGGTGCACATAGTATACGAATGCATTGCAATGGATGACATGATCTTGCCTTGCAACATTCGGGATATCATAGGACATAGAATAAGCATGAGGCAATTGTCGTTGCCTAGGACCGGGATATAAGTACCGCACTCATGTCTGAATTATTTAGGGGTTGTGATGCATATTGCTGGGTGCCGCTCACAATCTATGAGATTAAGGGGTTTAATCTCATTGCTAAATAATTTAGGTCCCAAAGGGTCACACCGTGAGAGGATTGTGCCTCTATTCGTTCCTTGATCATTTAATATGTTGGACATATTAAATTGAGTCTTAAACATGAGATATATATAGTCATAGAAAATGACTAATTAATTATATTTATCAAATGGTTTGATAAATAGGCTGAAATTATGAAAACGATGCAAAAATAGCCCGGTTCAGCCCCATTCGACTTTCATTCGGCCCAAATACCCATAGTGCAAGACACCTCACTATTCTGGACACATGAAGCCCAACTAGGGCCCTTCTAATGGATGCACAAGGCCTAAAGTAGTGGGTGGTTATGCCAAAACGTGGGTAGAAGGCAATGCTGAAGTTGGGAGCTGTTTTGCCACGTTTTCAGCAGTTTTTCAGCAGTTTTTCGGCAGTTTTTTTTGCTGTTTTGGGCTGTTCTCCACTCTAGAATGTGGGGAGACTACCTAGGGACATGGGAGAGGAGTCTCCTGCCTTGGGGCTCTATAAAAGGAGGCCTAGGCAGCCAAGAAACCCATCGATCTTTCACTTACGCACGCGGAAGCTCTGCTGAATTTCTGCCGCGTATCTCATGTGTTGAGACCCATCTTCCACCAGATTTTTCACATAGATTAAAGGAGTTTAATCACAGTGGTGTGGAGGAGATCAAGGAGAGTCTCCCTAGCATCCTAGCAAGTGCGAAGGAGATCGGATAGTGGGCTGCCTCGGTGGATACCTTGGAGGGCGCCTACGCTTGGTGTCTTTGCGGGTACCGGTGCAAATCGAGCGAGAAGGAGACTACCCCGAGCCTCCCCGAAGACTCACGCATCAAAGGTACAATAGTTTAGTCTAGATCTATGATTTTGGTTCAGTTTTATCACATGCAAGATCCTTGTTTGAATTGTGCACCGAAAAATTTAAAATTCCGCATGTTCGTGTACTTGCTTGTTCAAACTAAATTCCAACATGTCGATTGGGCGAAATATTACTGGTGAGCACAGAATGAGCCCAAGCTGCCTATCACGGAGTCGAGATCGTACGACTATGCCCAGCGCTATACGTACATGGGGTGATATTACAAGAGAGGGATGACTACAATATGGTACGGCATGAGCACTGATGAGCACTTGAGCCAGCCGTTATCGCACCCTGAGGAGCCTATGGATTAGTTGTCCTACGTTCCATATTCACATCAGAATGCCCGAGCAGTTAGCATTTAACCAAGCTATTTATTCTTAATTAAACTCTTCACATAACTTATGCTATAAAATAAAAAAAAATTATATATGCAAATACTCTGTTTAGTGAAGAATACTACCATCGTCATTGGTTGACTTACGACGCCCGGACATTCATGGTTTGACAATCATGAATTACACTAGATAAAGCATTTGATAGGCGATTTAGGGCATCATCATATTTTCACAGCGATACTAGCTTCCGCAGGTAAATATTTATTTTTTTATTTTAATTTATAGGTATTTTTAGTTTAATTGATTTTGACAATTTAATTCATGTAAATATGTATAATTTTCTTGTATAGGTCTTCTTACGGATCTTGAGGACATCGATAACTCTACCGCTGACCGTCCGACTCACGACCCACTTGACCCGGCGTCGGAGTCGACGACTGATGAGTTAGACTTATTTTAGGGAGATTTCATGTCGTAATCTCAGCTGATGAGTCATATGAGTCTCAATCCGGGTGCTGGGACCTTCGGTCCGTCCACCCGAGTGCCCGAGACGCAGGCATCGGCTGACGCAAAATATGAGAGCCCTCGCCATGAAATCCGGCCGAGAGACACATACAATCCGTCTCTCATTAGGAGGATGTTTCGTAGGCGTTGATGTATTTTTTCCCGAGATTATTGTTTATATTACTGTTGTTTATATATGTACTTTATTTTCTCATTTATGATTTAAAATTAATTTTTTCTTATTTATACTTTGACATTAACTTCTTACAAAACTTTCAAATAATATAACATAATAATTATTAAATCATTCAAGCATTCAATCATTTTTACTTTAATATACAATCATTTAAATAATTTATTTTATTTCTAAATTATATTAACAAAAAAAAAATAACAACCAATTGGATCCGAATTGCAAATTCAGGTCACTAGTCAGGGAGCTAACACGAGTTACAAACTCTGCGTATACGGTAAAAATGACACAATCATATACCACTTTCGTTGTTTTTTTATTCACTACAAAAAAAAAATCTGTGATATGACCCCCTTCTAGTGCAATTTTATTAAGTTGCCCTTTATTTTTTAAGTTTGTTTGTAGGGCCCTTGAGCCCATGTTTGAATTTAAGCTGCTTTATTTACATCCTTGGCGATATGTAGATGAAAAATTATTTGTCGGCTGATTTGTATGTTTTACCTTTTGTTGTTTAAGACGTTATTATATTAGTAAAACCGAAGTTGACTTCAATATATAAACGTCAAACGCGCCATACAATATGCAGCACCACCGGAAAAAGTGAACTGAGTTTTCAACTCAAATTTGACTTCTCTTTTGTCAGACTTTATTCTCATACATATTTTTTAAAACAAAATGACTATGATCGTCAACAAAAAGTTATTTTTAGTTTTCTTATTAGTAAACACGTGTTATTTTGTTTAAAATTATCTCTCATGTTAGTACTCTTTTTATCTGTTTATTTATTATATTAATACTTCAAAAGATTGATTCGAACTATTTAAATCATCATTATGGTATAAAATGGTGACAAAATGTGTCACAAAAAGAGAAGAGTTATAAAATATCTTTTTATTCAGAGAGTAATACTTATACTGTTTTTTTTTATTTCATATTTATTCATAAACTTTTTACTATATTATAGCTACCTATCAATTCTTTAGATTCTTTTATATTTGTACATATACTCCTTAATATATGTAATATATTCTTTAACATTTTAAATTCTTTCATATTTTTCTAGAGATTCAAATATATCATATAAAATATATTTACATACTCAACAATTATTTAGGATATCTTATATATTATTTAACACTTTAAATATTTATATATTTATTCATAAAATTAAATTTATATTTTGATTTGATATGTATTATTAATTTTCTTGACCTAACCCGAAATCAGACCGAATGTGTCGCATCGAGTTGGGTAAAAAAATTAAATAAATATAAAAATTTAAAGAGTTATAATTTTTCAGAAATAATTATTAGATATATTTGAAAATATTTTAATAATTAAATATTTTTTCGATAGATAAATACAAAAAAATGATGATATAATTGAGAGTTCTCAGGTAGATATGAAAGAATTTAAAGTATTCAATGATGTTATATATGTTAATGAGTATGTGGGTAAATCTGAAAGAATTTAGGGAGTTGATAGATAAATATGATACATTAAAGAGATAAGAGATAAATATGAAATAAAAGAAAAGTTGAAGGGAAAATATGATATTAATCTTTTTATAAGTGCATCTATTTGTGCAAAAATTAGTAGGGGTGTAAAATAATCTGACAACCCGACAAATCCGTTCAACCAATCTAATCTAATCATTTTTTTTTACCAAATTGAGATGTTGTCGGATTGTGTACAGATTATAATTGTGGCTAACCCGTTATATTAGATTGTATTATGAATTTACAATAAAAAAATTCCATCTAACTAGGACCCAACAGTATATATGTCACATATATATTTTTTTTAAAACTCTGTATCTAAAATTTATCGGATAATCGGTCAAATAGTCATCTAAGAGTTAAATTATGTTGTAAATTTTATTATCGCTATGTGTTTGTGTTATATATATATATATATATATATATATATTATTTTATAGATGTCATATATCAATTTTCTTTATATAATAAATTGTCATTTAAAATTTTATTTTGAGAAACGTAACAACTATTTAATTTTTGATTCGTTATTCATATATGATGTTTAATAATCTTTATTATTAATATTTTTATCCTGAAGATTGATGTTGTTAATATAATTTTTTATATTAAGAAAAGTAATGAAAAATATAAAATATATTAATTAATTAAAATATTTACATGTTTAATTCGTAAAAACTCATATGTAAAAATATATGAGCTAGATTGGATTACGGATGAAATAGCTAAATAATTTTCAACACAATCGGAAAATTGTGATAAAAAAAATTACCGACACGCCAGCGATATACCCTAAATATTTGCGTTGTGAAATGGAACATGCATTTTATATTGGGGAGTCGCATTTTCCAAATTCCAAGAGTGCTAATGGGGAAAACATGTATGGAATTACCAATCAATAAATACAGCTGCCTCGAGTGCCGATGTTTTTTTCATCGAGGTACAGCTCCCCTGTGAAAAGTCTGAAGGATATTATACAACCCGAGTCCGCATCTGGTATTGTTCTAATAAGTAAATTTCCAAAGTGTTCGTTTTTTTTCCTTTCTCATTTTCAATTTTCTAGCTTCCTGTCCTGCTTCATCGTTTTTATATTAGAACAGTGTAAATTTTTTCTCTCCTGTCAGGATCCATGGATAAACATAAATTAACGGCCTCTGTGGTTCCCCGTGAAAGCGAGGGGACTCGTGCATCCTCCTCAATTTCAATCAAATTAAATTAATTAACACGTTGAAAAGATAATATTAACTAGGGTTTCAATACAATAAGTTTTGCATGCCATAAAATATCATAATTTTTTTAATTTTTATTATAAAATTTGATATTCAAATTTTAAATCCAAATCAGTTAAACTTGTTCATTTTATGATACATATGTACGCTTGTAAAATTTTATAATTTTGGAACTCATTTTATAGTTTATCAAATGATAATAAAATGAATAAATATAGTCAATTATGATTGATAAATTTTATTGTATCCATTCTGTTATCATTTGTTCTAATATAAAATGAATTGCTAAGATCATGAAATTTTATAAATATATATTTACTATGAAAATTAACAAGATCATCAGCTTGAATTTGCAATTTTAATGTTAAATTTTAAAATATAAATTAAAAATTAATTTGTGGTGTATTTTGACCGCAAAACTCATAGCACTGAAACCCTAAAAAATAATAAGGTCCATAACACATTATGTCATTTTCAACTTTTTACAATGTTCAGTATATAGAAGCGTCTATGTAATTTCCGGATAGAAAGTTTTTTTTTTCTTTCTTCCTTTACTAATTAAACGGTCAAGAACTATAGAAGAAAAAGGTAAAAGTAAGGAAGGAGCATCATACTGACACGTGTGTTAGTGTACCGTCGTCAACTTTATCTTATTAGGATTAGAATAATATTAGAATGCTAAAAATGACCTCAAGCAGTGTGAATCTTTAATAGAACGAAAATATTGGTGAAGAGTTGACTGCTGCCTTGGCTTATATATAGATATTGACATCACCTTCTTTGGAGATTGAAATTAATTGAATTGTGGATTGAAAGAAGAAAAGTGATTAAGAGATAAGTGGGCGGGGCATCTCACTAGTCATTAATTACTGATCTGCTATACAAAATATTTCACATGAGAGTTATTCCAACTTACGTATGCTAATCCTACTGGCATTAATATTTCATGTACAAACATTGTTAATGAAAATGATACAATTTAGACGTCGTTTAGTATTTAATACCTATTTTTTGAAAAAAATAAACTGTAAATGAAAAATGAGCTAGGCAATGTCATTTTGTAAACATGAAGTTTGTGGTATTCGATTCTCTAATTTTACTATTGTGAGATTGAATTAAGATAGACATGAAAAAGTTTGAGATTGCATTCTTTTTGGCTAAGAATTATGCTGGGTTATTTCTTTAAAAAAGTAAAAGCATTTTTCTAAAATTCTTAAACTCGATATTGAGTGTTCTTAGCCAAGCATGTAATGGCGTAACCTCCAATAATTACTCCTTGATCAGCATCATTTGATAATTCTCTTCAGTTTGGAGTAACATCCAATAATGTTTGGAATTGCCGAAATGTTTCAACATTGAAAATGAATATTAACTTTGATATAGTGATAAAGATAATGTTTGTATGAGAGGTTGTAGGCTTTAAAATTTACATTAGTTAATTTTGGATTCAATTTAGTTTAAAATGTCTGTGTGAATATTTCTGTGCAAATTTAAGGTTGGATGACTTGACCTTCATCTTTTATCTTAAAAAATATATAGTTAATTTTATCCAATTTAATCTAAAACTCAAAAGAAGGATCCTTCAGGGACATATAAATTACAAAAATAATTTTTCTTTATGTAAAAATTGCAATGAATGTTGAACTCAGTTTTGTTCAGGAACATAATGTACTATCACTTTCTTCCAATTATTATTAATTATTGCCAATGTTGGAAGTATTTTCACCAATAAAAAAAACCCTCGGAAGTCGGAAGAATTCCCAAAAAATAAATACACATTCCCGTCATTTGCGCCCCTATACATTTCTCCACTAACTTAAAAAAATAGATTAATATTTTATCCGAACTGGACAAATTAAATTGATTAAAATAATCAAATACGTCGTCATGTGACATAAGCATCGGTATCATATGGAATTCGAACATATATCAATAGTTCAATACACATCCCGTACTTATTGGGCCGGTATATCAAAAATTCGAGTACCATATATAGGATGAATTATGAAAAAAGAAAAAAATATGCAGAAAAGTTATTTCGTTTAGTAGATGCCTAGGAAGTTGAGATATGGATTGATTCTGGCAAGAAATAAATGTTACGAGAATTCTTAAATGGCTGATGTTTTAATTCAAATAATCGCTTGTAGACTAAGATGGAAAAAAAAATGATGTTTTTATGTTGTTTGATGACGCCTTTTGTTCAGTTCATGTAGCCATTTTTCAGAAATCCAAATATGAGTTCATATTAGCCAAGGGTGGATTTAAGTGTAACTGGGGTCTCTAAATTTTAAAAAATAGTACTTTTAGGTTTAAGTTTTGTTAAGCTGACCCCTCTGAATTATCTGATTAATTTTAATTGAGAAAAATATTTAATATCGTGGATAATAAAATAATTATATCAAAAATTTTAAATATAAAGTCTCATAAAGGAAAATTTTATTTATCACTATGATTATTATTATTTTGTTATTTTTAATATATAAAAGATATTATTTTAATATTTTTATTTAATACCCGATTAGTTAATAGATTTGAATCCGATAAGTTACTGAATTCGATTACTGACTTCCTGATCAAAATTCTACATCCGCCTCAGATATTAGCATCTATAATGAAGTTTCTGGAAATTTGAATTTTTTTGTCCTGGGTTGTACTGGCTGTACAACCGAAATTCATTAAAAACGAAGAATTTGATTAGCTTGACATCGTTCTAGCTTTAGAGCTATAAAAAAACCGAGTTAGGTTAAGTTTGAGATCAGTTCATTAGCTTAATGAGCTATAATTACTAGCTTAAAATTAATAAGTTAATGAGTGAGCCGAACTGATATGTTAACAACTCATTTATAATTAATAATATTTTATGTCAAAATTTAAAAATTAATAAAAATAAATGGCAATTAGATTTTATACATATTTCGTATAATAATTTTATATATTGAATTATAACTTATATAATACACTAAAAAATTATAATAAAATAATAAATATTAATAATTTAATGAGCTCAAACTAGCTAATTAGACCTAGTTCAATTAATTTAATGAGCGAGTAAAATTTAAATCGATCCTAAATGAATAACGAGCAAATCATATTTGAATCTATTCTGAACAAGTCACCGGCTATCCACTAAATATGTGTTATTTTTATGGCCCTAATTAGTTTTGCTCGTACCACTAAATAAATAAATATATAACAGAAACAGCACTACAGCTGGTCCTCTGCTGGTTTCATTATCTTTTAAGAAAGGAAATGATGCTACAGATGGTCAATGCATGAAGACCAAACATGGCACCACAAATTCAGATGGACCATGGTTGTCAAAGTAAGAAAAGTATAAAAATATTGTAGTTGTCCCGAGAAAAGGAATGGAGAATAAATTAATTTATGGATACAAAACTGCATTTATTTTAACTAACGTACGTACGTTACAGCAGACTTTTTTATTTATACATTAAAATATTATAAAATAAAAAAAATCATATTTATCTAATATTAAATTATAGAAAAAACTTATAATAAAGACTATGTTTAATCTTGGATGAGAATTTTGCACAATATAAGTTAATGATTCATGATTTTTATGGCAAGAAAAGTAAATTGTTTTAACATATATTATCACCATTAATTTCTTACCAAATATGCATAAGGTTGCTAAATAAAAAATAATATTATGGAAATAATAGTATATATGGGAAAGAAATGGAGAGAAAGAGAAGATCAATGGACGCGATCACAAATGTTCGATCAGCCAAAAATAAATATTATCCGTCTAATTGATGGATAAAATGGGTATAATAAAAAAATATCATGATAAAAAATTAATTCTCCAATCCTTAGATGCTTTATATAATAGTATAGATTGGAAGTCTATATTTGCAATTAAATTGGTAATTATATCGGACAGTAAAATAAATTATTATTCTGTATCAATCGATACGTGCATTCGCCTCATGATGTCACGCAGTATAATAATTTATTATAAAGGGTGGGGATAACTGGACAATGAGTTATTTTAATAATTTTGATGATGAACTCTAAAATAAATATTAAAAAAAATAAAAATAAAATTCTTTTTATAATTTTATTTTTCTATTTATAGATTGATAGTGATTTAAATTTCATACAATTTCATTATCATTTGATAGTCCATTAAAGAACGTTAAATTATTACCGTTGTAAATTATATAAAATTCTGATGGTCGTTGATGGACTATTAAATGATAATGAAATTAGATGAAATTTAAATCACTATCAATCTATAAGTAAAATAGCATATTTATAAAAAAAATTATTTTTAATTTTTTTTATATTTATTCTAGTGTCCATTCTCAAGATTGTCAAATTAACCCAGTGAATTCCACCCTATTATAAATGAGAACCGGATCCGTTGCCATAAAGCACGTAGTCCGTTT
>CAXKVV010001299.1:0-23454 GCA_964058805.1 Schoenoplectus triqueter
CAAGTTGCATGCGCAGGACCTGGTTTTCTGCAAAACAGCAAAAGGAAAGAACAAGCGATCGGTGGTATTCATTTCCCTTTGGCCAAATCTTTACGTTGAATGTCGCTATATAGATTGGAAAACGAGCTGTATCGATTAATTGGAAAGCGAAGGAACAAGCGATTCAATATTATCGACTCATATGATACCAATGCGACCTACCGTGGAAACTTCCAATTTAGCATAGGAGAATATGTCAAAAGGAAACCAACCACATGCATTAAGTTTCATTAGACCAAAAATACTCAGAATAGCAATTACACAAAAAATAATAACAATTGAATTAATATTTGTCGATCTTTCGGTTTAGTTTACTATTTGACGAACTTTTTTGTGTCGAAAATTTGTTTTTCGAATTCGTTTTTTTTTATTGTAGTCATCCATATATTATCCCAACATGCAAAATTTATATATCATTCATAACATTAATAAAAGCATTTTCTTGTCTAATATAATTATTTGGGACCTATCTCATATAATTTATATATTATCACGTACAAATTAAGTGAATTCCACGAACCGCGCCTATATACTATCATTTCCATTTTCAAGATAAATGAGAAAAGTTTTTTATTATTGTTGTTGGTGTTGTTGTTTAATAATATTGAAACAAAATACTTTGAAGTTTGACGACTGGTTTATTGATTATATATCAGCTCAAGCAGTTGATGAGATCTTCGTCTATTGATCTGTTTCAAAATTAAGTGCAGCGATTTACACGAAACAGTCGATATCAAATACTCCGTTACAAAGTTAATTACAACATATTCTGCATTATTAATATTAGAAATCCTAGCCGCAGAAAATATAGAAAATGCTCCTTTAAGTGTGCCTCCGTTCGAAAATTATTCATGAGATGCATACAGTTTTTTTTTTATAATAGAATAAAAAAACGAGCAAAGTGGTAAGAATGCATCAGTTTTTACCTTTTATAGTCAAATTCGAGTTTAAATTCTGTCTCAGAGGGCTAGCATCGAGTTTAAAACTCGATTTCTAGCTATATAGTTTAGATCTTTGTCCCAGATTTTTATTTGTTTATTGCTAGACCCAAGTTTAAAAATCGGTTACAGACTCTGCATTCGAGTTTTAAACTCAGTCCCAGCTATAATTTATTTATGAACCTCATAAAAACTTCCAACTAAAAATATGTCTATTGTAAAATTAAAATAAAAACTTCCAACTAAAAAATAATATATGCCAAAATAATTTTACATAACTGTATTTTAAAAAATGTAAAACAATACATTGAATGATGAGAATTTTGATTTTTTTTGTCCAGATAGTTATAAAACGGTTTGTTCCTAATCATATGAGAAACTTTATAGGAAAATTAACAGCTTATGTAAGTTTCTTTATCTAAAATAACAAAATCAGGTTTGGAAGTTTTCTTGACAACTTCTAGAATTTATTATCTGACTAAAAAAATGAAAGAAGAAATTTATTGTAATTATCTGTATATACTACAATTTATAACAAATATAACTTTTAACAATTTTTAGTAATTTATAAATTAAAAAAAAACTTAGAAATATGCCTCTATATGGGATATGGATTGTTTGGATACCGCTCCATTTTCAACCCTAATAACGAAGTGATTATAAAATAGTTTTAGGATGATCACGATATTTGATGTTTAGAAATAAATAATTTAAATAGGAGAAATGAAGCTACAGATATATTCTATATAGTCTATAAATATTTTATGTAAATTATGAGATAATGAAATGGAAAAATAATTTTTAAAGAGGATGTGATCCAATTTTCATATCCATTGGTACAATATAATTACTAATAAATTAAATGTTAGATATTATTTTTAAAAGTTTTAAATGATAAATTAATTGATTGAATATTTTGTATATATCTATATCTATACTATATTATAAAGAGTGTATGAATTGGATAAATGTTCATTAATGTTATCATATATAATGTGTAATGATTGAAATATTTATATTTCAATTTATAAATGAGATTGATTAATTTTATAAAAGTGACGGTTCAGATTTCAGTAAAATCCATGATCCTCTCTATTCCATTTTCTATTTTTTTACAATATATTATAGGAGGACTAAAAAAATTATATACATCAAATAAATTAAACAATAACATTTATTAAATTTATTTAAAAAACTAAGTATTAAACATGTTAGGATTTTATTAGTGTAACTAATATATAATTTTAAAATATTTCCTCTAAAACATCAAAATGATCTTTATATGATTTAAACTGAACCAAAAACTTTCAAAATAGAAATTACATAAAGAATTAAGACCCAAAAACTCTTTGCAAAGTGTTGTCACTCTGCTGCTTGCGTGATTTGTCAAATTGGTAAGCTAATTTTATAAGCTGTCTAATTTTACCTATGCTCTACATCACAAGCAGAAATCTTCGGCGCATCATAGAATCCCGAAGTACTTCAAACATTTAAAAATTATTAATAAAAAAGGAAATTGCAATTGCAATGCCAAATAGGATTTTGCAAATATATTTAAATTAATAAATTTAAACCATGAGAGCATCAGCATCGGATTACGCAAGTTAGACAAACATGACAGACACCAATGCCCATGAACACGGAATCCCTTCTAATGATCAATTTTTAAACTAGTACGGAACCGTTCGTTATGCGGACTCTCTTAATTTTAAAAATATGTATATCGGACATATTTTTTATAATATAATATATTTTTTTATAATATAACATAAATGAATCAACTCAATATTTTCCTTCCATATCTTTTGGGGAAAAGGATAACCGCTCACTCAATAAAACTAAACTAATTAGTTATAAACAATTGCATATGAGGGGCGGTGAAAACTGTACATCCGAGTAGAGGTGAACAAATATTAGACGTTCGGTAAAAATTAAGTCTTAACTCTTACGGCCAATGAGATTTGAAACCAATATTCTTAGAAAAATGCATAAAACTTTATCATCCAATCAAAGCAAGGTAGATGAATATTAAATATACATCATAGATAGTGTGTACTGCAAAAACGATAAAAAAGGTAGTTTTCTTCGCCACATTAGCAAAATATTTTGTTACAATAATTTTTTTTCGCAAATCTATTAAATTTGGATGCAATTAAAGTAATTAGTTGCAAATCAGTACTTGCTAATGCAACGAATATAACCAACTAGATATATATATATATATATATATATATATAGAATTAATAATATATTTGTATTTTCTCAAAAAATATTTTTATAGTGATATTCTTTAGGATTTTGATACTATGTATCGTGGATTCCAGATTAGTTCACTATAGAATAAAATTTAATTTTGAAGACTTATTAATTTAAAGCCGTAGTTAATGCAATATATATATATATATATATTGTTCATCATACTTTTGTTTTCAACCAACGATCCATAATAAATAAATAAAAGAAAATATTCTATTTTTTACTCTTAATTAATATATTTAATCACGGTGACAATAACAGTTATAATATTATAGTGGCGATTCTAATTTAGTCACTATATCATGTGTGATTATCATGATTTAAAATATGTGTCGATGAAATAATCACCACTTTTACAAAAATATATTATGACAGTTTTAATTTTGTCACCAATAACTAACAAAAAGGAGACACCATCTATATAGCCACTATAATTATTATATGATGGCAAAAAATATTATCACCTTTTAAAATATTATGGAGGCGACTTGAATTTGTCACAAATTATCTAATGAAAGGAGACAATATTAAATATAGCCACTATAAATATAATTTTAGAGGCAATGCATTGTATTGCCATCTTTAAATTAAAAATGATGACGATTTTTTATAATTATCACTGTAAATTTTTATTAGTGGTGGCGTTGTTACAATATTATCATTTAAAAAATGGAATATGTGACTGACTTTTGAATTCATCATTGAAAAAAAAAAGAATATGTGACGACTTTTGATGAGTCCCCATTAATTAAAAAGAATAGGTGACAATATTTAATTTTAGCCACTATTTGATAATATTTAGAGGCAACATTGATATTGCCACCAATGTCGCCAGTTGATGCATTTCTTGTAGTGATAGAAGAATCCTGACAATAGACAATCTTAGAAAAAATGGATGGTCTATTATATGCGCCGATCGGATGAGAAATCTATATGACACCTGCTATAGGATTGCCTTTTTGCTATACACATCAAGAGAATGGTACTCCAATCTTAGTGTAATATCCCCCACAACTCCGATCTTCTTTTTAATAGATGCAATTTCATTCATCAGTGACCAGACGTTGCCCTTGTCATGAAGATGAATAATGCTACCATCTTCGCAATATGAAATCAAAAATTCAGGAGAATCTTTTTGGGTATAATAAACAATGATGTGGTGACCACGAGCGAAATCAGGTTAGAAATGAGAAATTTGTTATAGTGCATTATAATGAATACCCGTCTCCTCCTTTCAATTCAATCATTTCGATCTTAGTTTGAAGTTTTTGTAAGGCATCAAAGTGCCACTTGTACAATTCGCTTTAATTAATGAAATTTAGAGACATGATTTCCATTTTTTCGATAAAAAAATATAAATTTAATTTAACATATATGATAAATTTTATATTTAATAATTATGTATTTCATTTAACAAATATGTATATTTTTTAATAAATATATAACTATCATTAATAATTATGTCAGATATTCAACCTTTGTGTTTCACGTTGGTTCAAAAATTTAGACGATTTTTGAGGTTGATAAATAATTATGTGTTTCATTTAACAGTGATGTATGTTATTTTTAATAAACATGATCTTCCGTTTAACAAATATATATCTATCAAGTATTTAAATTTTACACCCACATGTGTACATATGGGGTGAAAATATTAGAACGCATTCAGTCCTCTTTTTTTTTCCTATATTTTGGATAGAAAAAAATGTAAATAAAAGGAAAGAGTGAAAAGCTTTTTCGAAGGGCAGAACCGGAAATTAGGTACGGTTCCTTTGATAATTTGTAAGGAGCCGAATCTTTATATGATATTAGGGCGGATTTATGATTTTGGTCCGGGGGCAATTATTAGATTGTAATACTTTATCGAATTCAAAACCATTATCTAATCGGGTACTAAATAAAAAATATTAATAATTATATATATACTTAACTAATAAAAAATTATTAAAATAATAATATTTTATATATTAAAATAATAATAAAATAAAGCTCAAAGTAATAGATAATTAAGTTGATGAAGAAAGTTTTCGTTTACGGAACTTTATATTTTTGATATCTTTGCATAATTATTTTATTATGCACGATATTAAATATTTTATTCTCAATAAATATAATCAGACAATCCAGGAGGGAAAAAAAAATTTCGAGAGGGAGACAAATTATCGAAAGTATTACCGAAAAATACTATTTTTCAAAATCTAGAGGGACGTGCCCCCTAGTTCTACTTGGGTCCGCCCCTATATGATATGGTTCCATCTTTGCACACACGTTTATAAACACTAGCCTCACAAATTTTCTTTAAAAACTAAGTCATCAAAGTCAATTGAACCAGAAAATAAATCAAGTTATTATATATTGGAAAGGAGAATGAATAATTAATTGGTACAGTTTAACTAAACTTTTACCCAATATTCCTTAATTTTGTCGAATCAGGGGTGCATAATTAATAGGTTTGTTATGAGTAAAGATATCGTGAGCTTAACTCATAAAGTATATCAAATCATCTCTAAATTTAAAATTTTCACTCTCATTAAATTCTTCATATTGAATTCTTATGGGGTACACAAATTTGGGATGTTTTGAGTTTTCTAAGTCACTCTTTTTAATTTTTGAAAATAATGTACAAACATTGAATATTTTATTATTATTTTTAGAGCCGATTTTCAAAAATTAAAAGACTGACTTAGAAAACTCAAAACATCCCAAATTTTTGTACCCCATAAGATTTCAATATGAGGAATTTAATGAGAGTGAAAAATTCAAATTTGAAGATGATTTGATATACTTTTTGAGTTAACCTCACGGAAGGCCTCCGTGAGCTTAAGCTCACAGTATATCCACTCGGTTTGTTATATATAATATATATCAGTGAAAAATGTAGTTTGAAATCGTTTTTCGATTTCTGAGTTGAAATTATTGTTGTGATATTCAATTAAAAAAATATTGTAAAATTTAAAAAAAAAAGGTAACGAAGAATTGCATAGTTTTCTTATTAGAATATCAAGTAAGTTTTTTCATAACTTAATTAGAATAAGATAAAAAACAAATAATTTTTATTAACAATAAATATTTCTGTTTTTATTTTCATAGTTAGAAGAATTCACTATGATGAATCAAATTTCTTTTGATTTAGTTACAATCATGAACACAGTTGGTTTTGTTTTAATTATGATAATTAAAAATAATTTATGTAATGAAAGCAATTTGTTCTGATTAATTTAGATAACTCAATTTATTCTTTTATTTTTGATATATTGAAGAGTTAATTATGGTTAACCCATTTTGTTCTGATTTAATTATGATGAATTTATTTTACTATGTTTAATTTATTTTAATTTAACTATGATATTTAAAAGAATTAATTAACTACGATAAGTTTGATATCCTTTGATAAATTCATTATCTTTGATGATTTGTTATGGACATTTTTTATGACAGTGGCGTTGGAATTGTGTGACAAGAACCGTATCTTAGATTCGGTTCCGTCGAAAATTACTAAGGCAACCGTACCTAATATCCTGTACGATCGTTCCATCCCTTCTGAAAAATTATTCACTCTTGTTTTAATTTACAAATATTTTATTCATTTTCTAAATATAAAAAAAAAATGGTACGTAGCTACTCAGGCTATCTAGCTCCCGGATGGAGTCCATTTATTAACGTTGTATTATTCCCTGATTATTCGAGTGTAAGCAACTGACAACCCTAAAATAATCTAGCCTAACAAGTAACGACCTTTAACCAAAGTACGGCAGTACACCTGGCCGAGAAAAAAAAACATGTCATTAAAGATACACCAGTACATCTTGGCCTGGACAAATCATGTCATTAGAACTGCATAAATATTACACCGGCCTAGAGGTGGCAGAACCCGACCCGACCTGAGAAACCCGTCTGACTGGTCCGGATTCGAACCTCATCCGATCCGATTTTTTAAGAAAGTCAAACTGATCCAACCGAATCCGAACCCGACCCGAGATCAAATGACCTTCAATCCAATTGAAATCTATCAACGATCTGAGAAAACACAATATATAAATTGACCCGACCTGACCCAGCCCGACCCGATTTCTTCTAAAAGGTCAAACTGACCCGACCCGCCCAATCCGAACTCGAACCCGACCCGACCCGCCCGATTGCCACCTCTACACCGGGCCTACTAATGCTGGAGCAATGTCGGCGATGATTCCATGCATTTGACCAATATTAATTACACCTCATCCGCTAAAGCAAAACGCTCAAGTAAATTGAATACTTGTGAAAAATCATAAAATTTTAAATCTTACATATCTATGCTAATTTTTTTTTTTTGAAAAATACAGAGCTCCTTGGGAAAGCTGCTCTTGGAAACTTCCGGAAACAATTAAGAATACTATGGGAAATGAGATAAGATCAACGTACTGTCCGTCAGATGGCGACCTTGCAGGAAAGAGTACGAATAACCCACAATAAATATGACACACAATATTCGGCTGTTTTCCCTCTGACTCTGAAGTCTGAAGGATGTTCTTTAATATACGGCGGAAGAGGTAAAAAATTGAAATTTTTTCAGAGCGAATTAATTTTATTTTTTTAACATGGATACATTTTTTAATTATTTTCTGAAAATATATATAAGTATAAGACTATTTTTTTTAAAAAATTCTAGTTATAGGGAGTCAACCGTCTCCCTTGTCACAAGTGTCTCCTCGCCTGCTTTAATATATAGAAGTTAATCCACATACGCACTCAACCAAAGTTCTTTTTTAGTTTTAAAAAAAATGAAAAATAATCAATTCACATATTTTTATTTGAAATATATATGTTATTATCTAATCATAAATTTTAAAAAATAGTATTTTTCGATAATATTTTTGGTAATTTGTCCTCTCCGGAAAATTTTTTTGGCCCCCCTTAATTGTTTGATTAATTTTATTGAGAAAAAAATATTTAATAACATGCATAATGAAATAATTATACAAATACATCAAAATATAAAGTTCCATAGACGAAAACTTTATTCATCAACTTGATTATCTATTATTTTGAGGTTTATTTTCTTGTTATTTTTAATATATAAAATGTTATTATTTTAATAAATTTTTTATTAGGTACGAATATATATTAAATTATTATTATTTTATTTAGCACCCGATTAGTTAATGAATTTGAAACTGATAAATTATTATAATCCGATAATTATCTCCTGACCAAAATCATACATCCGCCCTTGCTATTGAGATATATTTAACTATTGTATACGTACTGCGAATAACGTGTACCGTGCGAAGGTGCCCTCTTCTTTTAAATACAAGATGAGATTAGTATTTGCAAATGGGTACTACCTAGCTCAAGTGTAGATGTCAGTGCTGATGATCCTACGACTTCAAGTAATGAAGTTGGATTAAATTGTGTTGTTTCGATTGTATGTGCGTGCAGCTGTGACTTAAGGTCGTTCTTAACTTCAAAACGGGAGAAATCCGTCCTTAATTAGACATGAGGAGATAACTTCCATATCGAAGGGTATAAGCTCCTCAATTGTCACCAGTTAACTCGAGTGCAAAGGCATGTGAGGTGGTAAACAATATTATTATATAAGTGCAGCATTTGGGGGAACTGTAAATACACGACGATGTTCTTTAAGTGATGTGATGGAGCTTTTCATTGGATTTAATTATCTGATCTCTTCCTTTCGTCGAGTTCGTTGGATGTGAATACTAAAAGGAAAGTTCTGGAACTCCGGAGGTGGGAAGATAAAATTTATTACCATGTACTTCATGTTTATATTATGCAGGCGTTAAATATTTTTTCTCAATAAAAAATAATAAAATAATTTTGATGTAAAAAATTAAATCCATAATGTCAGATTAATAAAATATTAGTTCAAAAATTTTATTTTTAAATCATAACAATTAAATCCTGACTCTTATTAGATCCGTCCTGGATATGGATTTAATATTAATGATATTAGACTAGTATCCAGGTTGGCACTAGGCTAGGGAGGAAAAGAGAACTATGAGGAAATGCAGAAAATAGTAAAGAGGAGGGATATTGAAGTACACTTACTGGATATGAATAGGACCGATATGTTGATATGGTGATGTCTTTTAAAAATATAAAAATTCATATTTTATGCGAAAAAAAAGAAATGAAGATAATTTAATAATCAATATAAATTTCAATCATGAATACATAATCAATGTAAAATAATGTAGAATTAAGAGGAAAGTTGACATACCGAATTTAAGAAAACTTAAAATTCATAATTGATGATAATCCAAGAAAAAAAATAAAGTAGAACAATTGTACTCCTAAATTATGCAGCATTTCGTGTAACAACCAAAATTAAGAGAAAATTATAACTTCAACACAAATGACCATAGAGATAGTAATATTATTTGATGAATAACTCAATCCGATGAATGATATTAGCTCTAGAAATTTAACAAAAAATCTGAACTGTTGCAGGATCACAACATTTACGTGCTTAATAAATAGTAGAGATAAAGATATTAATTGGAGAGGTAAATGCATAATTTTAGTTAGGATAGTGACAAATATTTAATTAAAATGAGTTTAGACTCACAACACGACTTTTTACTATTCGGATCAAGCCAATTGAAGCCAACAACAAGGAATTTGTACTATCAATATTACAGACAATTCCATTTTATTTAGGAGACTTCGAGAACACTATATTATTCATTAATTAACCGTTTTATTAGTTTAATTACTTTATTAGAGGTAGAAATGAGTTAAATACGTACTTCAAAGATTCAAAGAGAATTCTAACTCGACAAGTAAGTAATGTAATCTTCTCTATATGTGATCTGGTCCTGCGCAGTACGTACTTGCTGGTACCAGCATCTTAATAATTTGACTTATTAATTCATAAATTGATCATTGAGGTTGGAGCTCTTTGCAATAAAATAAGGCATCCATAGAACATTCGGTGAAATAGACACAAAGGCTTTATTGAAAATAAATTTTAAAAAGCGTAATAAATATTCATCCTTTAATTATATCAATTTACTTTATTTGTTAGGGTATTGTACAAAATTAGAAATATCTAAGTTCTATCAGCAAAGTTTCATTGCATTTTTCAGGTCCAGAATTTGTTTTTAAACTATTTCTAAGTGATCTTCTAGATGTTTAAGAGCATAATTAATGGACGAATTACTTGACAATTATTAATTGTTTTGTTAATAAATACAATAATTTTTAATATTAGATTCAAATAAATTTGAAATATACAAAACTATTTAGTAGCATATTTTTTAACTCATTGACTAATTTGTTTTCTTAGTTTAATACAATTCAAGTTTCTTTTAATATTTAATAAAAATATTAAAATTGAACCAAAATATTACACAGAGAGGATTGCCCTGCTAACGCGTACCGCGGTTACCGGAACCAAGCATATTTTTTTTTTTTAGTAATTAAACAAAAAAAGATAAGAAAATAGTATGAAGGTCTTCTGAATTTGCACCTGTCTCGATCGAAATTGAAACTTATTCTGATGAGCTGGAACTGAATTTGAAATCCGGTTTCAAAAAACGAGAATGAATATGAAACTCGATCTTAGTTTTTTTTTTCTTTTTTACAAAATTTATATATTTTGTTGCGAGTATTTTATGGCCGTGTAACACACATCGATCGGAGTTCTCAAAACTAAAATTTATGATATTTTGAAGATGAGGAGACGTTCGTTCTATCGGGAGCATCAAATGAATAAAAACATTATGAAAATTAAACAATCAATTAACAAGAAGCTAAATTATTTAATAAAAAATTAAACAAAAAATAACTAATTAAATTATTAAAAATTATATAGAATAATAAAGAAACTAATGTACAAACAATTAATCAAAACAGAATAATTTTATAATTTTTTCACAAAAAAACACAATAATTTATTTTTTATTGAATATATTCTTGTTCATTATTTTTATTGAATGCATATTTATTTTAGTTCATAATATATATATATATATATGTGTGTGTGTGTGTGTGTGTGTGTGTGTGTGTATGTATATGTATATTAGTTTATTATTTTTTATATTTTTTCTTTTATGATTTTTAAAGTACATGTTATTATTGAATACACAATAATATCATATTTAACATTTTACTAAGCAGAATAATATTATATTTCTAACTATATTTTTTTCTAAATAATTGAAAAAATAATTAAATATAATATATAACTAAATAAACTATTAAAACTAGAACAATAATAAATATATAATAATCAAAATATAAAAATGTTATAGAAAAATAAATTTGAGATTGAATTTGAAATTCGGTGCAAAATGCAAATCCAAGTGATCATATGCCTTTTTGTTATCTTTTTTATTTAATTACTAAAAAAATATGGGAAGCAAGCTCTCCTTTTGCAGAGCTGGGGATTCATGGCCTAGTATAACTTATTGACCCACCATGAAAGGTTAATTTGGGAAGAATCAAAAACTTTTTTACAGTATTTATAGTCAGTGCGCTTTGTGGGTTTACCAAAGGTATAGCCGTATAGCATTTCATGAGTAGTGCGTTATAATGTTTAATAGAATAACTAGATATTGAAATAACTATGTGCGAGTACAACTGATTTGAGGAAAATTAAGTATGGTTAATTTTCAGATTTTTTTTTTATTTTAGTAAATAAAATAAATAAATAAATGGTAATGGTAAGATTATCTCGAAAATTAGCCCATATAGTCTAGATCGAGTTTGAAACTCGATCCCAGTTTTTTTTTTACGTTTGTGTGTGTTTGTGCGACCCTTTTTCGCGCGCTCCGCACCGCCGCTGGGCGATGGGATGCGGAAGAAGGACACGGAGATCCCTCCCAAGCGTGCATCTGTTAAGTGCCGGCTGATTCTGCCGTTTAGAGAGATTTGGATGCACATTTAGGGGGTTTTTAGTGATTGTGAGTTCTTGTAGATTCCGGTGGGCGCAAGCCCCCACCGTTAATTACCCTGGGCTACTAACCTCGAGGCACCTCTGGATCTTTAAAAGAGAGAAGCAAATAGTATAGTTAAATGATGGTCAAGTGGTCATCTGGGTTCAAAAAGGTCCCGTGAAAGACGAACCTACTACAGATCGGTTCAGTCTTTATCGCCTCGAGAGATAACCTTACTACAGATCAGATTAATCTCTTCAGAGGGGTTTGAGGTGAGTCTACTACAGAACGACTCAGCCTCAGTTCATCTAGAAAATGAACCTACTTCAGAACGGTTCACAGTTGATCCTATGGAAGACGAACCTACTACAGATCGGTTCAATCTATACCGCCTCGAGAGATAACCTTACTACAGATCAGATTAATCTCTTCAGAGGGGTTCGAGGTGAATCTACTACAGAACGACTCAACCTCAGTTGATCTAGAAGATAAACCTACTACAGAACGGTTCAATCTTAACTAGTCAACAACCAATCACACAAAATACAACTCGAAGCACTGAGCCGGTTGATCTTGAGGTTGGTAAATCAGGAGAAGGGTGGATTTGGTCCACGTGTTTCTTCTCACCGATCTTCTAGATCATGAATTCGAAGCACTAAGCCGATTCATAAACCTAGGAACACAACTGCGCACAAAGTCAAACCTGAAGCACTAAGCCAGCTTAACATTGAGGCATGTGTTAGTGAAGGAACCTACTACAGAACGGTTCACATTCACTGTTTTGTGGATGAATCTACTACAGAACGATTCAATCTCACAATCTCGGGAGATGAACCAGAAGACAAACTTATCGACGGATGAGTTCAGTCTTACTAGCTCAAATGGTCATGAATTACTTGTTCATGACACCGAGTCATTAAGATGTCACTTCTCTCGGACATCGTAATGTTCTTATCTCTTGGAGTCGACATATTTCTTCATGTTGATGTCGCAGCCTTGATTATTCTTCAATGAGCGTCAAGATGTTCTTGTCCCGACTAATCGTTCTAAATGTTGCATTACTTGTGCAAAATCACTGTGTTGCTCTACACCCCTTGTGTGAGCGTATTTAGTCATGAATTACTTGTTTATGGCACTGAGTCATTAAGATGTCACTTCTCTCGGACATCGTAATGTTCTTCTTCCTCAAAGTCGACATATCTCTTCATGTTGATGTCACAGCTTTGGTCATTTTTCAACAAGCGTCGAGATGTTCTTGTCTCGACATATCTCCTCATGTTGCTGTCAAAGCCTTAGTTATTCTTCGTCAAGATGTTCTTGTCCCGACTAATCGCTCTAAATGTTGCATTATATGTGCAAAATCACTGTATTGCTCTACACCCCTTGTGTGAGCGTATTCATTCACCACTAAAATGTAAAAAGGATTATTACATAATATCTTTCATTATTATCTCTATTATAAAGGTGAATTTATTTTTATTATTTATTATTATTATTATTATTTTTTTTTAAACTCTATTTATTTCTGTAGAAAATTACTTACAAAAATAATAGGAAATGAATTGGCTATGATTTTATTTGTATTTTTAGGATATTTATAATAGTCAAAGTAATAGAATTTCATTATTATATTTTTATTATGTTGAAACATTATTCATTTTGTAGAAATTATTTACAAATCAAAAAGATGAATTAGCTATATTATTTTTATTTTATTATTATTTTTTTTAGGATTCATAATAGCTAAAGAAATCATTATTATTATTCTATTCTATTTATGATAGTTTTATTATATTTTTTATTATTTTTATTATTATTTGTAGAAAAATATAAGATTTTTATTTTATTATCATTATTACTTGAAAACAGCTACAAAGGATGAAATTCATTATATTCTTTATTACAACTATTATTTTTATTGTATTTTTATTCATCAAAAATATTTTTATTGTATACTTATTTAGAAATAACAAAAGGAGTACAATTTATTTCATTATATAGCTTTATTATCATTCTTTATTATAGAATAAAATGCATTTATTATCTATCACTATGATTATTTATTTATGTATATTTTTATATTATATTTTTTTTTACAGAAAATATTAACATAATATTCATTTGATATTATTATTTATTTTATTTATTAAAGAATAGAGCTAATCTCATTATCTCTTATTGAATATTATTATTATTAATATTATTTTATGGAAAATTACCAGAAAAATCATTAAAATATATTCAATTATTATTTATGACTTTATTTGAATTTTTGGAATTTTTATAATATTTAAAATGACAAGTCAAAGCTAAGTCAAATATACAAATGCATGAAATGTCTTTTTGTTTTTGAATTGTTTTAATATGATAATACTTTTTAAGTTGAAATATTATTGTACAGAAAAATATTATGAAAAGTAAAGAAATTTTAGAAACGAATTTGAGTTAATTTGGAGTTTAATAACATTTTCAAAAGATTTATTTACTATTTATTTTTAGTTTTCTGTTATTAATTAATTATTGGGCTTAATACGCTGGGCCGAGTTAATCTTATTTCTCTTTTTTTTCAATAAGGCCCAATAAGCAGTTGGGCTGGCTTCTTCTGTTTTAATCGTTGCTATTAATGTAAGCCGTTGGATCCTTCTCAAGATCTGTGCTGGTCACGATTAAAGATCCAGATTCTTTCTTATTTATTTCATATGCGTGCACCATTCGATCCCTTTAAGATTTACACAAGCGCGCTAGGATTCGCGCTGGCTTGCTTTAATATGCGTGACATCATATCCAACGCCTCTCGTGCTTCTGACAGTTGATGCCGACGATCTCCATGTCAGATCGGAGATCGGATTTCGTGCCTGGCATCGTCTTGGTGCCCTGAGCTTAGTACTAATCCCTGATCGACGATCGGTGCGGTGGCTCTCAATGAGTACCATCATCAAATTATCCCAGTGGTACATCTCGGTACCGAAATGATTCTAGTATCAAATTCGATTCATTCATCGATCAATTCACACAATTTTCATACTATATGGCATCGCCCTTGCTTCTTCAACGGACTGACACGATCAATTTCTGTTTGAATTCATTCAAGAAGGCTGTGGAGCTCAAGATTATTCGATACCGTTCGGTACTAACTCAAGTTATGTTTATAATCGGTATACACACGATATGCAAGCAATCTCAACACTCCTATATACTCTTAGACTTACCTAGGACAAATTATTGATGTGTAAAGTGTTAACAACTCACGAATCAATGTTAATTGAGTGAAATGCGCGATCGGTACTGATGTGTTTATCAGTATACCGATTGATCTAATGGAATTAGTTAAATTCATGAAATCAAACTTATAAAGCTCATTGAAGCGACTATGATATCCTTAATTGCTACTTAGATCTAATCAATATGCTGATTCTGATGAAAATAAAAAAATAAGAAAACGACTCCAATTCAAACCATGGTATACCAGTATATCAATTACACTCTGCAAATTAACTAAATTCATGCAATTGGACTTGTGAAGGAGTTGAGAGGGTTACGGGAACCCTTCAATCAACTTCCATCACCAACTCAAAATGAGTTACAATTTCAATTTAAATGCAAAATCGGGAGGATTACTCAAACCCTTCAACCGATCACTAACTACTCCAATTTCAATGTATTAACCCCTATGCAAATGCCTATAGTACACAAAGAAGCAAGAAAATGGAAAGAAAAGGTGATGAAAAGGTAAAGAAAGAATCAAATTCAAGAAAAAAACCCAAATTGCATTTCAAGTTTATATCGATTACATTTGTGAATGAAAATCTTACTTATTCTTGATTCTTGATAGAGATAACAAGGATGATTGTGCTACTCCAATTCAATTCAGTCGAAATGATTGAATTTTTATCCAATTGCCAAACCCGGTTTCAACCAACTCCTCTCTTCTCTCTCTATCTCTTTATTTTCTATTTCTCTCTATTATTTCCACTCCTCTTTCTCTTCTATCTTTTCTGTCCCTCCTTTTCTTTCTGTTTATAAGGGGTTTATATAGGCCTCTTGCTTAATTGTGATTGGTTAGGTGATTAATGGCCGGATTATGGTCCCTAAGCCAATCTTAGCCCTTAACTTCATTTTAATCAACGGTCAAGATCCATTTGTGCTTCTTACTACTCAACTAACTATCTCTAAACTGATCCCTTGCGGCTGGAGTTAGTTACACTTGTTTACCCTTGAAAAGTTTCAAGGATGAATGGATGAATAAATGAAATAAATTGATGATAAAATCATAAGAAAGGGGAAGAAGAGAAAGAGTAGTGGAAAGGTGGCCCACTGATCAGGAAAAGTCGCTGCCTAACCCCGGAACAAATCCATTAGTCCCACAATGGAATGTTGGGCATGAAGTGAAGAGTATAAATACCCCGCTATTCTCTATCCACTCAGCATGAGTGACACCCAAGAAGATCGAGGGAGAGAGGAGACCTCTTGGGTGTCACCATGTGATTATATCTTTTCTGACAAGTGGGACCCACATGGCAGTCCCTTATGAGCAGCTCCAATGACATGGACCTAGCCTATTTTGCTAAGAAAGCTAACCAACCCGGAACAGAGGTTAAGCATTAATCCCACAAGGAAATCCTAAATATGGGACGAGGATATAAATACCCCACCACCTCCTACTCATTCGAGGTGGCTGACCCTCGGGAGATTTAGGAGAGGGAAAAATCTCCTGATGGGTCAGCCATTTGATTATATTTTTTTCTGACAAGTGGGACCCACCTGGCAGCCCCTTGCAGAAGAACCTAATAGCATAGCCTATCTGATGAGTCACCCATGTGACCATTTTCACTGACAGGTGAACCCCACACCTCAGTGACCTATTGAAGAGGGTCAGAATTGAACCCTAGAAATCTGCCTTTGAAGCTAACCCTAGGAAGGAGCTGAAGCAGTGTAATCCCTATACTACATGAAATGATGTCAATGCCAAGCTAGCATTTTGATGCAACTAATCATGAGAAATTCCAAATGTGATTTTGCTTTCAAGGCTGACCTGGTGCCAAAGCTGCGAGCAACCACCTAACCATGCTTTGATTTGAGTCAATTACTGATAAGTAGTCAGTTATTTGACCAAGTCACCCTCATGTTAAGGGATTGAAAGTCAATTTCACAAGACTGATCAGGTGCCAAAGCTGGGAGCAACCATCTGATCAAGTCTAGATTTGTATTAATTGCTGATAAGTAGTCAGCATTTGATCAAATCAAGCCCTAATAAATATCAATATAAGTCTAATTGATATTTAGTTAGGGTGGTTTCTGCAAGAGGGAGATAATTGGCAGAGACATTGAGCTACAATTGAGATTAGGGATTAATTCATAAGGAATAATAGGGTTTTATGAATAAAAGAATTTTTAACTCAGAGAAGGAGGGGTAAAAATAGAATTAAAAATTACAGGGATGATCATCATGAATTTAGGGATTTTTGGTGAAAATTTCATAATTTTTGGATAAGTGGAGCTATCAGAATAAATTCAGAGAAGATAAAGGCAGAATAAATAGACTGATCAAAGGCTGAGATTCAATCAAGGATTTATCTGGGTGCAATCTGGGGACAGAGATTCATCTGGGTGCAAACTGGGGATCCTAAACACACCTATATCGAATCAGAGAAGAGAGAGGGTGTGACACGTGTCAGCACCTCATTGGGCCACCTCATGCCACGTGTCAGCACCCCATTGGTCCACCTCAGCCATGTGGGCCCCACACCCCTACAGACCTGACAAGTGGGCCCCACCTATGCCACATGGCAGTCAGCCATTAGTCCACATCAGCAGCCACCTCATCCAGCAGCAAGACAAATGGCAGCATGCTATAAGGCCACCTCAACAGCCCATTACCATGTGGCCTTCCCTCATTGGTCCACATCACCACTATGAATCCCACTATGCTATAAGGCGACTGACAAGTGGGCCCCACTGGATGCCACATGGCATGCACTCACTGGTGCCATGTCATCACACAGTGTGTACAAGGAGGGACAGATGGCTCCTTATGATTGGTACAGAGCAACACAAGGTGCCACATGGCACTATATCACAAAGCCACATCATACACAGATTATTAACACTAAGGGTTTGTTTAATAAGCAATCAACCAATCAGGCAGAGCCACCTCAGCCTATTAACCCTAATCATCATGTTAATCAGCTGCTAAATGAGATGCCTAACTATTAAATCTGACATGTGGGACCCAGTAGTCGGGTTAATATGAGTAGGCGCATGAGATGGAAGTTGTGAGCTGAGTCTATTCAATCTATCTCTTCAATTCAGCGCAATTCGATTTAAAACAAAAGATAAAAGGAAGATGAACCTGGTGCATGAGCTCTATGCCGCTGTCTCTCTTCTCTCCCGTGCGACGGTGCGCGTGTGCCATGCGCATCCAAGCTGGCGGAAGGGCCTTCTCCCTCTTCCTTCTTCTCGCCATTGCCCGAGTCCAGCACAGCTCGCATTCTCTTCTTTCCTTGGCGCCTCACCATGATTAAAGGCAATCTAAGAGAGCAGTGATGATCAAGCAATAGGATAAAGGATATTATTGAGTCAATTGAGAAAACGAGATGAATAGAAGTGGAAATTGAGTTAGTACCCGAAATTGAGCTAAAGAAAGGAATCCAATTGGTGCTCTGAATATCAAATTGAGTTGCAAAACAACTTCCTTGAGCTAAGGCGACGTCGATTGATAGGTGATTATGAAGCAATTGAGTCAAAAGAGGGTTCAAAGATCGGAAATTGCCAAAAGCAGTAGCAAAGAGATAAGTACAATTGATGCTTTAGGGATCAAATTGCATAGATAAGTGGCATCTCCAAGGTGAGGCGACACTAATAGAGGTGAATGATCGAGACAATTGAATGAAATGATCTGAAATTGATCAAGAGAGAGAATGAGGCAGAAATGTGATTTTGAATTGAATAAGCCTCAGTGTAATTGAGAGTGAAGAGTTGATGACAGTGATGAAGGGATGTTTAAATACAAGCTAGCAATAAAAGAGTCGCTCATCCAATAGAACATGTGCTTAATTGGAGTCAAATCAGTCATGGCACAGTCAAACCGTAACAGAAAACAGTTGGGCGGTTTCCACAACAAACACAAACCCATCTGGGCCATTGATTGAATTAGAATGAAGGGTGAAGATGTATCCAAGGTGGCAATCCGAGTAGAAGGCAGCTAACCAATCACAATTGAGTATAATCGGCCTAATTAGCCTATATAAACTGGAATTCAGCAACAGTATGAAAAGGAGGAGCAGAGCTGTTAGGATCAAGAACATACACCCACATACACTTTACTAGTCGACAAGAGAGAGAGTGTGAATAGCTAGAAGAGAGATTATTGAATTTCTTGTTTCTGTGAAGAATAAAAGGTAATTGGTAATATTCATTGGTTTATAGATGTTTTCCTTGTATTCTTTCTCTGAAATTGATTTTAAAACATTCAATTCATAGTTATTGAGTAGCCAATTGAATATATTTCTTCACTCTTGCTTTCTTCTTTTGGAAATTTTGTTTCTTTCACTTGTTTCTTCACTGTTCCTCTTTGAAAAACATCAATTAGCAATAATCAGCCGCATTCAGTGAGCCACTGGCCCAATCACTAAGTGATTGGCGAGCCTTTAGGCCTGAATCGGTTATAAAGTCAAGAATTTGTGATTTAGTTATTGATATACTGATTTTCATTGAAAATTTTCATTTTTAGTATCCATTAGCCTATGATCATACAAAACTGAGGTATACAAGTTCATGTCTTTGTAATTTTCTTGATTGAATTGTTCTTGATTGATTGGAATTAGCCTTAGCATTGCAATTTCATTATAATGCATTGATTCTGTTAGAACCAGTATATCGCCGAGTTCTCAAATCCAAATTTGTCCAAATTAGCACTCAACTCAGTGAGCCACTGGCCCTAGCTACGCCTAGGTGCGCCTTTAGGCCTGAGGGGTGTTGATTTGATGAAGAAAGGGCACGAATTGAGTTAATTAAGCTTGGTACCGACCGGTACCACGTATTGCCGTGTGATTAGTTGCTTCAACACCTTCAAGAACGAGAAAGAAGCCCTCTGCCCATCCTATACCGCATCTCCATACCTAGACGATGCTCATTGACCTCGTAATTGCCAATAATTTTGATCAATTTTGCCGAATTTAACGGAAGAAGTATCTCGGTACCGGTTCTAACTGACACACTACTCGGTACCATCATATGGCATCTCTCACCGTATGGATTCTCGATCAAGAACTATAAAAGAACTCTCCAAAGCAAGACGATGCAGAAGCACCGACCTGATCATGGAAGAGATGCTCCGGCTGCCGGAAGCGCCATTCGGCACGAATCCTGACGTAGGAACAAATCGGGAGAGATAAAAGAACCGTTGGCACGAACCTTGAAGCATGCGTCAATCTTGAAGATGATTAATACGCAGGATCTGTTAAGAAGTCCGATTATTAAACCAAGAAAGGATCTGGGCCGTAGATCCATCTAACACTTATCTCAAGCGAATCTGGCGGCCCAAATAAGAATGGAGTTAAATAAAAGATAAGCGCCAATCTTGGAGCAGATCTGGCGGCCCAGATTAAGCCCATTAATTAAATAATAACAGAATAGTGATAATATTGAGTAAATAAATGATTTGAAAATGCTCCTGAACTCCAAATTGACTCAAATTTGTTTCTAAAATTTTCTTATTTTTCATACTATTTTTCTATATGATAATATTCCAGTTTTAGAAATATAATCATAATAAAACATTTTAAAAGCAAAATGCATTACATATATTGATATAGTTGACCTAGCTTTGACTTGTCATTTAAAATACTATAAAAATTCCAAAAATACAAATAAAATCAGAAATAATAATTAGATACATTTTAGTGATTTTCAAGTGATTTTTCAATAGTAAATAATGAGATTAGCTATATTCTTTGATAAATAAAAAAAATATATGAATAATAATAGATATTATATTGATATTTTCTTGATATTTTTTTCCTGTAAAAAGAATAATAAGAATAAATAGCACAAAATATACAAAATATACTACTATGCATTTTCTTTCATAATAAAGAATGATAATATAGTTTTATAATATGAATTGTATTTCTTTTGTTATTTCTATACAAATATATACAATAAAAATACTTTTGATGAATAAAATGCAATAAAAATAATAGTTGTAATAAAAACATAATGAATTTCATCTCTTATGACTACTTTCAACTAATAATAAAAAATCTTATACTTTTCTATAGATAATAAATAGAAATAATAAGAATAAATATAATGAATAGTATAATAAATAGAATAGAATATTAGTAATGATTTCTTTTAGCTATTATAGATATAAAAAAAATAATAATAATAAAAAATATAATAATAAAAATAATAATAGCAAAATAGTATAGCTAATCATCTTTTGATTTTATAAATAATTCTTACATAATGAATGGTATTACAATATAATAGAATATAATAATAAAATCCTATTACTTTAGCTATTATGAACATTTTAAAAAAATATATAAATAAAAATCATAGTCATTCTATTTTCTATTATTTTAGTAAGTGATTTTCTATAGAATAAATAGAGTTTAGAAATAATAAAAATAAAATTCTACTATCTTAGTTATTATAAAAATCCCAAAAATATAAGTAAAGTTCTAAGTTAATAGCTACCCCCTTTTCTTATTATTTTTTTTGTAAATAATTTTCTACATAGATAAATAGAATAAATAAAATAATAATAATAATAATAATAATAATAATAATAAATAAATGCATCTTTATAATAGAGATAATAATAAGAGATATTATATGGGCTTTGTATATTTTTGAGATGAATAAAAAAAATGCTCACACAAGGAGTGTAGAGTCACATGAGAATATTTGCACAACATTTAGAAAGATATGTCGAGACAAGAATATCTTGACATTTGATGAATAATAATAAGATACGTTAAGACAAGAACATTTTGATGTAGGATGATTAAGGATTTAATAGCAATATGAGAAAATATGTCAAGACAAGAACATCTTGACATTTGATGAATAATAATAAGATACGTTGAGACAAGAACATCTTGACGTGGGATGATTAAGGCTTCGATAGCAATATGAAGAAGATGCGTTGAGACAAGAACATCTTGACGTGAGAAGATTAAGGCTTCGATAGCAACCTGAGAAGATACATCGAGACAGGAACATCTTGATGTTTGATGAAGAATAACCAGAGCTACGATACTAACATGAAGATATACGTCGACTCTGAAGAAGAAGAACATTACGATGTCCTAGAGAGGTGACATCTTAATGACTCGCTACCATGAGCAAGTAACTCATGATTGAATATACTCACACAAGGGGTGTAGGGCTACATAGTAATTTTGCACAAGTAATGCAACACATAGAATGATTAGTCGAGACAAGAACATCTTGACGTTCGTTGAAGATTGACCAAAGCTACGACATCAGCATGGAGAGATATGTCGACTTTGAAGATGAAGAACATTACGATGTCCGAGCGAAGTGACATCTTAATGACTCGGTGTCATGAACAAGCAATTCATGACCGTTTGAGCTGGCAAGACTGAACTCGTCCGTCGACGAGTTTGTCTCCCGACTCATTCCCCGAGAATGTGAGATTGAATCGGTCTGTTGGTAGATTCATCCACAAAACAGTGAATGTGAACCGTTCTGTAGGTAGGTTCCTTCACTAACACATGTCTCAATGTTGAACTGGCCCAGCGCTTCAGGTTTGACATTGTGTGCAATTGTGTTTCCTAGGTTTATGAATCGGCTTAGTGCTACGAATTCATGATCTAGAAGATCAGTGAGAAGAAATACGTGGGCCATAGCCACCCTTCTCCTGATTCACCAACCTCAAGATCAACCGGCTCAGTGCTTCGAGTTGTATTTTGTGTGATTGGTTGTTGACTAGTTAAGATTGAACCGGTCTGTTTGTAGGTTTATCTTCTAGATCAACAGAGGTCGAGTCGGTCTGTATGTAGACTCACCTCAAGCCCCCTATGAAGAGATTAACCTGGTCTGTTGGTAAGGTTACATCTCGAGGTGGCATGGACTGAACCGGTCTGTTTGTAGGTTCGTCCCCCATAGGACAAAACCGATCTGTTTGTAGGTTTGTCTTCCATAGATTGAACCGGTCTGTTGGTAGGTTCATCTTCCGTAGATCCGTTTTTATAAACTTAGACGACCACTTGCCCATCTCTTAACTATACTATTTGCTTCTCTCTTTCAAAGATCCAGAGGTGCCTCGAGGTTCGTAGCCCAGGGTAATTAACGGTGGGGGCTTGCGCCCACCG
>CAXKVV010001300.1:2500-34116 GCA_964058805.1 Schoenoplectus triqueter
TCTTGCACGCATCTGAAGATATATATTATTTCTATAGCTCTGTATATAATCGGAAACTCTAAGAAAAATGAGGCTATTCGAAACCTGCTCTTATTATTTTGAAAATAACATAATCAAAGTGTATATGAAACTCAACTTTGCACATCTCAATGTATAGAGCATATATATATATATATATATATATATATATAGAGAGAGAGAGAGAGAGAGTGATGCTATGGTGCTTCGCGAAGCAAAAAAAATTTGTGCTTCGCGTCCGTATCTCGAATTTAAAAGTTCAAACGGCCGATCCAAACCGTTGAACATCATCTTCATATTGAAATATCCTTGGAGATCAAATTTTATATTTTTTTGAATTTTTTTGATATTTTTTAGATGGGTACAAAGTCGCTAGTTTTGGATGGTGCAGAAATCTTTAGATCAACAAACTTTGTACCCATTTTTGCTTCGCGAAGCATCATAGCATCACTCTATATATATATATATATATATAGTAAAGCTAGCATGCTTCTAGGAGCACGGAGTCTCTCCATAATTCTATCTCAAAAAATATATTTAATGATTTTTAAATTTTGATTTATCACTCTCATTAAATTTTTCATATTGAAATCATATGGGGTGCAAAAATTTGAGGTGTTTTGAGTTTTCTAAGTCATTTTTTCAATTTTTAAAAATCAATTCTAAAAATAATAATAAAATATTCAATGTTTGTACATTATTTTCAAAAATTGAAAAGAGTGACTTAGAAAAACTCGAAACACCCCATATGATTTCAATATGAAGAATTGAATGAGAATGATAAATCAAAATTTGAAGGTCATTTGATATATATTTTTTGTATATATATAGTTTGTCTAAATTACTTCCGTTCGCAATTTAATCTGAAATGCTAACGAGTCAAATTTTAAATTTTCATGCTCGAAATTTTAATTTAAGTAGTTCGATAAAATATTTATATCATAATCTTGTGGTATACTAATTTTCATCATGTTTGAAATTAATTTACTATACTTAATGATTTTTAGAAGGTAAGCTTACTTAATGATTTTTAGAAGGTAAGCTTTTTTGACATATAATTTTTATTATTTTTCTATTATTTCAAAGCTATTTTTTAAAAATCATTAAACATAGTAAACTAACTCCAAACACGATGAAAATTTATATTCTATAAGATTGTGATATATAAATTTTAATTTATCAGGCTCATTAAGTTTCTCATATAAAAACATCATGGATGCAAAACTTTGCAGTGTTTTGAGTGTTCTAAATCATCATTTTTAATTTTTGAAAATTCTATATAAACATTGAATATTTTATTTTATTTTATTATAACTGATTTTTATATCATTCACATATTTTATTATTTCAACATATACATGATGCAATTATTTTTGTTTCAATACAATGTAATGTAATATAATGTACCGTCTCTATGACACTACTAATAATGTCAACAGGTACCAGTGAAACGATTTATAATGTAAGCACAATAACTACATCCAATTAGCACAGTTTGATCAGTTAATTAGAAGGCGCCATATATACAAATCACCCCTAAAACCTTTTCACCATTTGAAGGTCAGCATCATGCTTGCTAAACGCTCATAATATGACTGTACAAATAACTCATCCTACAAATATTCGAGCAGAAAGTTCTAAACCTAGTCATCATCTGACAAGCAAACCACAGCATCTCCAACCGGCACCTGTCCTGAACTCCTATCGTTGCCAAAAGATGCCTGCCTGGATTCCAAAGGAAGATTCTGAGTTTGAGTTTGGCTAGGAGCAGCTGCGTCCTCCTGTAGAAAGGGAATCAAGGATTCAGGGAGATTCTGAGTTTGAGTTTGGCTACGGGCAGCTGCACCCTCCTGTGATCGGGCAAACAAGGACTGCAACTGCTCCATGGCGGACACAGCAACATTGCCAGGTGCAGAGGGCATTGTTGAAGTGGGGACTTGGGCTGATATGTGAGGCCGAGCACGAGCAAGATGAGGTGCAGGTGCCCTTTGCTCAGAACGAAGCATGGTGCCGGTCCGTGGGGGGAGAGTGACTGTGCTGAATGGAGCCCGACTGAGACCGGGAGAAGCACCTGAAGGATGCAGTGGTGAAGAGGTGGAAGGGATGTGAAGTGCTGTGACAGGTGGTGGTCTGCTGCTGTTGATGGGGTGGTTGGGAGACCTGCTAGCACTTCCACTTCCTTGTTGAGGTGCTACAGCTGCAGGTGTTCTCTGGATTTGCTGCGGCCCTCGATGTTGCAGGGGCAGCTGAGGTCTAGATCCAGCCACTTGATTTCTTACTGAAAGCAGGACAACAAAACAATCAAGCAGTTCTATTAGTCTTGTTTACATAGATCAAAACATTCTAAACAGAAGCATTTAAAGACTAGGGAGAGTGGGTTTAAGCTGACAGAAAGAAAAGGTGAGAATACATTGAGAAGAAGCAGAGGGGGGAATCGAAGCAGAGGGAGCCTTGTGCTCGATGAATTTGGCACGGAACTCCTCAGCCAGGGACTGATTGAGAAGTACTTTTTTGTAGACGTCCTCGAGATGCTGCTTCTGCTGCTGAAATGTGTTCTCCTCCTCCTGTAGTACATCCTCGTACTTCCTCTTTATCCTCTCCATCTCTTCTTCCATTTCCATTTTCAGTTGCATCCTCTGTTCCAGTCACATGAATGCACATTAACAACAGTAGCACTGTGCAAAGATGTAAAGGAAAAAAAGAAAACTATTACAGTAGAAGCAAAACAACACACAGACCTTAGCTTCATAGCGCCTTTGCAGAATATCCTCTTGCTGCTTAATCCTTGCGAGCTCGTTCCTTAATGGATCAGCATGGAGCCCGTGAGGGAACACCATTGGTGATGCCAACGGAAGCATCTGCCACAAAGAATTGTAACTTGCCTCCGACCTTACCCCATCTGTTACCCCATTTTCAATTGTTGTTCCATGGCCATTGCAGATACCATTGCTAACATCAACTTGTGCGCTCTGCCTCCCACCATTCTGAAACAGTACAGGTAAAGTTAACTGATTTTGAAGTAGGCTTGGTCGAGGCACAGGATGAGGGTTTACTTCTCTTGGTATAGAGGCAAGAGGGTCTGAAGGTTGAAGAGCATCTGATGTGGAAATCGCGGTGTCTCCATTCGCAATTGCAACATCAACTACAGCTGGATGTCTAACTTCTGTTAGAGATGAGTTTGACTCTGTGGTCGCAGCATGTGGAGCTAACTCCGGGATCTCAGTATGTGGAGTTGACTCTGCAGTTTCACCAGGTGGAGTAGACCCTGCAATTTCAGGTGCAGCCAACTCTGCTGTCTCAGCAGGTGGAATTGACCCAGCAGTTTCAACAGGTAAAGTGGACTCTCTGGTTCCAGCAGGTTCCATTGACCCAGCTACAGATTGACTTTCCTGCATTTAAGGAGCACATAATTATAATAAAAATCAACAAGGAATTGTACATGTTAGAAGTAATTAGCAATAATGATCAACTCAATACAAGTTCTGAAAATCACCTCCCCCATTGTTCTATTTCTCTGGCTTCCTACAGAAGAAATCTCATCATCCCTATGCTGAGATGTTGCTTCAGCAGCAGTCTCTCCCTGTGGTACCGCTGCAACTGGCATCACTTCCCCTGCAACTACTTCAGTTTCTTGAGGGGGAGGTGAAGGAGTCTGATTCAACAATCCCAATGCAATGTGCTCATCTCCAGCCCTTTCGCCTGAAGTATCTCCATGAATCAAAGGTGTGGCAGAATGGTCCCAATTGAACTCTTGCACAATGAACTCACCACAATCAGACAAGGGGACATCATCAAAACCATCCTCCAAGTTACCTAATTTTGAGTTTCCAACCCATCTTTCTTTAATGCTCCTCTCCAGTTCCCTCACAGCCATATGCAAGGCCTTCAGCCTCTCCCTCTCCTTCCCCACATGAGCACTAAATGCACACATCATTCTCTTGAACTCCTCTTTCACTTTTCCGACCTTATCCTCCATAGCGCTATCAGACAATTTCTGAAGCTGAGATTGGTGCTCTTTCATCAGGTGCATCTCCTCTCTCTCCTTGAACTGCTCCAACTCAGAAACCTCCTGTTGTTGTTTTGTTAGAAGTGCTTCTTCCCTTCGAGAGAACACTTTTTCTATCAGGTCCAGCTGTGCTTTCAATAACTTTTCCTTTGCATTATCTGGATCTATCTCTGTCTCATCTGCACATTGACTTTGACCAGGCATTGGAGCAGGGATTTCAATTATTTCATCCTCCCACGAGGGACTCTCTGGAAGGATGATCACCTCCTGCTTGGGGACCTTGAATAGCTTGTTATAAAATCTGATATATGGGGGGTTCTGATCTGCCACCATTGCATCTGCTTTCTCTTGAAACTCAACTTTCAATATCTTTAAACGACAGTAGATGGATTCGACGACATTAGCTTTACAGTTGTAATGCAGCTTCTCAGATGCAAGAGCTGTCAGCTGCAGGGGGTCGACCCAATGTTTGAAGAGCGATGCAGCTCTCCAGCACTACAAGACAATATTTACATCATGGAATCAACTATAGTAATGTAGGTGTTGAGACAAAAAGCATACAAGTTTGTATGGATCCCAGCTGCAAACAATTTCTAAAAGTTCCAGTAGACAACAAACAAAAAGCATATAAGTTTGTATGGATCCCAGCTGCATACAATTTCTAAAAGTTCCAGTAGACAACAAGATTTTACGGCTCTTTTCCAAACAAAACTGTTGCATGGCCCGTGGTTATGTTCAGCAAATAAATTACTTTTCCCTCACAATCTACATGGAAGTACAACCTTTTACCTCAGATGGAGATGGACTTTCAATGCATTAGCCTAACAAAAGGAGTAATTTGGTATACAATATTCAACTAGAGTGAGGCCTCAGTCTAAGTGGAGTGATTTTGATTCACTCGATCATTTTTCTTCTCTCATAGAACTATTTTATCAAGGAACAATGATAATTTAGAGCATGTGTTTTGTTTTATTCTTTGCTTCGTTATTGGGGTGAGGGTCCCGCCGGGATCAAACTAACCAATGAAACGACCAAAGTTTGTAGGATAGCCACATCTCCACCATCATCAACCTTAAAGTTGTTCATAACATATTCCAACAACATCCCTGCCATTGTCTTCACACAGTCCTGTGTAACAGCACAAAAAGCTTAGCACACAAGCATTCAAGAAGTTCAGACAGATAGTGAGGATATCTCTCTGCTGACATAATGGGAAAAACAAAAGACAGGAAAATAAAGCAATACAGGTTCAACATACAATGCCATTTTTGGTATTTTATTGCGACATAGATAATATAAGTTAATGACCAATATAATTTATAATGCATACCGGAAGCCCAGCAGATAGACACAAGTCGAGCAGTTGAGGTTCAAGTAAATGATGGATGCCTCTTTGCATGCTTCTTAGATTTGCTCCCACTTCAACTGATGCTAGAGCAGCTGCTTGATTTGATATTTCTGCAAATGAATCGTCATATACCATTTTATGTTTCTGTACAATCCCTTCTTATTTAAGATGTTAATAGGCAGTTAGGTCAGAAGCCTCCACCTAGTGTATCACTTGGATGTATATACAAGATATATGTAGGAAACAACCCAGTGAGCAACCGGCAATAACTGCATCTAGTTACTGCATACCTATTCATATGGTTCTATATTTCTTTTTTTGGCTTTCAGTTTTTCATTTTTCAAGCATTCTTTTCGAGAAAATTGTATAGAAATAAATACAAACCTTGTTCAGAGGTTCCAGCACTGATGCCTGAGAGATCATCCCATGTCGAAACTGGTGCAGAAGAGCCCCTAGCAGAAGTATTTGTACAGGTCTTTCCTGGGGGGGACATGATACCCGTACCACCCATACTGGCATCACCCCCATTCTTCCTCCTCCTCTTTCTCAACTCCTCAGTCTCACCTTCTCCACCAGGCTCCACTACCTGGGGTTTCTCTGAGTTGTCAAAAGGCCGAGCCTTCCTTCTACTCCTTTGTGAAGACCCATCAGATTGTATAAACCTCCACTGTGGACTCTTCCCCTCCAAGAGAGCTGACCAGAACACCAGGGGTTCCCCATGCAATGAAGAGACCCCTTCTTTCTCACCTATCAATGGACCAGATTTATGTGAGTAGGACTCACTGTTTGGCCCGGCCTCAACCAGCTGCGATGTCGCCTCAGCACCACTATTCCCACACACCCTATCTATTATCTCGTTCATCACCGTGTCCACAAAGGCCATGTCCTCTGGGGAGACATAGGCAGAGCGGTAATCGTCAAGTACGTTGTCAGGCTGGAGATAGAGTTGATGGAGCAGGGAAAAGAGGTGCTCAACACCCCAGCTAAGCAGGGAGTGGCTGACAGCAGGGACCACACCCTGCAAGGTGCTGTCTAGGAAGGTATCCTGCCTGGCAAGGCTCAGCACCTTCTCCTCAACAGCACATGGGGAGTAGAAGCGAAAGACAGGAACTCGCTTGGGCTGGATGTTGATCCTCTGGAGGCTGCGGGTGTCATTCATTGGATTCCAGTCACTGTCAAAAATAAGCACGGCATCCACAGCCAACAGCTTCAGACTGGGTTGGCATGCTCGGTTCTCGACCAGGAACACAAACCTTCCCTTGCTCTTGTCGTTGAAATTGTTCATGGCAAGCTGCTTCTTCGATAAAAGCAGTCCCCGCTCTACATGCTCATATGCTTCTGCACCAAACCTCTGCCTCAGAAAATCATCCAGGAAGTCCCCTATCTGGTTTCTGCCAGAGCCGCCACCTGCCTGAAACACAATAAGAACCCGCAGGCCACGGGCTTGCATCTCATGCAACAGTTTGTCCAGCAAGAGCAGCTTGCCAGATGCATAAACACCAATATTTAATATCTCTGTTATGGGTCTCTCCTTTGTTAGTGCAGCTTGCAACTCTGGATAAACAAGGTATGGGTGGTCGCAACACTGCAAGCAATATAGTACAGAAAGAACAAACAAAATTTTACTGAGAAAAGATGGAACTTCAGTCATAACATGCATTATTATATACTGACTTCGCCATATGCACAAAGTTCCAAAGAAGATCTCTTATGGATATAACCACAGACTCATGTACGACAACAAACAAAGGACTTCAGGTCAAACAGTAGCAATTAAATAAAGGTCTGGAGGTGGTATTAAAATACTAAAGTAATAGGGATGTTCATTTTTACCTTGCGCAACGAGATGAGCATATTCCGAAGTGCACCCACTTGATCATTCTTTGAAGAAGAACGAAGCGCAAAAGAATTAGATAAGAGATTTGAACAATACAATTCTAGCTGCACCTTTGAAAAGCGTGCAGGGACCCAGTACTCCACAATCTTAGATGTCTCATCTTTGCGCTCATATGCCACATGATGCCCCAACTTCTCTTTGAAATAAGCCAACATATCACTTTTGCTAAGGCTTGAATTGGCTACTCCATTGTTTGGATCCAGGTATGATAGGATGTTAACATACTCTGCTATGTTGTCCTGTAAAAATTTTAATAGAAGCCTGTCAAGAATCAAATTCATTACACAGTGATCTCTAGTTTTCAACTTCATCACTTGTATAGTAACAAGAACCAAAGACTAGAGATGCCTCATATCTAGCAATGATGCAGACCATTTCTTTTTCTAACAAATTTATAGAATTTAATGATGAAAACTAACAAATAATGGGATAAGAACTGAAGCAAACAAATCACACATACAAGAAAGTGATACACAATATGCATTCTATTGAAAATTTAAAATTCCAACCACCAGTAAAAATTCTAATTGCAGTATCCAAATGGCACAATATCACTAGCAACTATAATGAAGGCAAAACCACTTAGGCACCATTGGGTTAGACTATAGTTGAGGGTTAACCAGACTTTACCAGACAAGAAAGACATGACCTGTGTTACCAGATAACAAGTCATATCAGCTGAGTCATCTCAGATGTGCCATGGAAGTAATCAAATGATAACTTGGTTCCACTTAAATTCAGTAAAAGAAAAGTGGGGCAAGAAAAAGGGGCCCCAACAAGAAACACAGATCACCAGAAAGCATGTGGAAGAGAGGTGAAGGTGTTAAATACTACAATGTTATGGTGTGCTACCAGAAATATCGATTTTGTTTTGTGTGAAGGTACAAGATCCCCCCCCCCCCTTTCTTGTGTGACATAAATATCTATTTTTTCCTCCCCCCACTAGGTTCTAGGTTTGATAAATATGAATCGATTAACACTAAATTTAGCCTAACAACAGGCTTTGAATATGTAAGCTCAAGTAAAAATAAATAAAACCTTGCAACATATAGACAACAGGTGTCATCTCAATTGGAGTGCACAACCCAAACAAATAAGCCGTCTATTTACAGTACAGATCAATTACTAGAAATCTGCTTTTGAGATTAATATGGTCAAAAGTAATTGTTAGAAGTACCTTTAGCGGAGAGCTTAATAAGAGAAGCCTGAAATCAGCAGAGATACTCTTGAATTTCTCAAGATATTTTGAAATGCGCAAGTTTTGGCACTCATCTATGATAACTACCTCCCACCCAATAGAATCTAACATCTCGAGATCCTATCAAATAGAAAGAGAAATTACAAAAGTTCAAGCACAGCGAGAATATACGGACTTTACAGATCATATGACATAATATACACATAAGTCTCAAATCAACCATCATGTTCACAAAAAGCCTACAAGAAAAATATAATTACCTCCACCATTGCATCAGGATGAGAAAGTAGGACTTGAAACATGTTGCAACCACCCTCTTCATAAAATTCAACATCTTGAATGAGCTTCCGCACCGATTTGGCACCAGCATAGCTAACAACATTGATGGATGGTGCCAATCGCTGGAACTTGGACTCCCACAAAGGCAGAGAGGCAACACTTGAAACAATGAGAATCGGACGGCAGATATCCTCTACCACTGACATGACGAATAGGATAGTTTTTATCACCCTTCCCTGCTCATCAATGAAAACGGCATTTTGTGACTTGTGCCAGAAGTGGCGGAGTTGGTTAACAGAGTGAAGATGTTCGTCATCCAAGCCTGGCGGGAAGCCATCTGGCAGCTTATAAAGCTTGTCCAGGCCAGACTGCTTGACCTCGAGCGCTCTACTAATCCGCTGGGGGAATGACAAGAGCCGTGCCTGCTGCTGGCGAGACTCAAATGCCTTGATGAGAGCAGCACCTTCTTCAGTGCAGAGAAAAGGGGAAGTCTCCAGCTCCCAGGTCGCATGCTCATAGCCGAGGTCGCGCCACTTGACCAGCCACTCAGCATTGCAGAAGGGCAGGCTGCTTCCCGGTCCATCATAGAACTCATTTGCCATTCTCTCTGGCATCAGAGGGCGCTTCATCAGCAGCCTCTGCGGCTCTGTCCACTCCTGCTTCCACCTGGGAGGGTTCTGTTACCAAGACAACCATTTCAAGTCATCATAATTAATTGAATATACCCTATTCTCAAGACAAAAAAAGAATGAACAGGGAGAGAGAAGAGAAGGAAAATGTGAAGAGATACTTTTTCCTTCTGCATCCTCCAGTTGAATTTTGATACGAGTTCGGGGGCCTGAGCAGCAATTTCTGCCTCTGAGATCCATCGGTTGTGCACATGTGCTAGGTTCTTGTACTTAACAAAATATAGCTTCCCATTTTCTGTCCTTGCTACAAGCATCACACAACCCAACAATTTACACAACAGAACACAAAATATGCAAATTTGAAAAAAAAATCATCAGATAGAAATCGATTACCATCTTTAGCATCCCAGATACATTCAATGGCATCAAATACTGCATGAACATCAGATTGGATTTTTTTCTGGATGCATGAGGTGCATAGCCATGCACCAGGTGGATCTGATTTTAGTGGTGGGTCCAGGCAAGACAGGTGGTAGGTTCTTTTACAATTTTTTCCTTCACAACACCTGCACAATCCCACTTTATTTAATTCACCGCGAACAAAACAGGTAGATAAATAAACCATCTATCAAATACAGCAGGCAAGTACAAGGATATTGGTAGATTCTTGTAACATTATATATTCTGAGTGGCCACTCGCCTTGAGCTACAAATAATTCAAACCTTCAATTTTGACAAGAAAACGATTTTTTATTTACTGCTAATCTGCTACCGCTATTTCCATCTCATGTTAGCACCTTCTGTTCCTACCAAGCACCTCATAATTATTGATACACAGAAACATTGCATGCAGTAATTACAAAGATTTTGTTTGTTAAATCTAAATGTACTTTGTCACAATTAGATAAAGATAAGAAGAGAGACTGTTTTTGTGGTTGCAAGTGTGCAGTTTTAAGTATATGTGTGGAGATGCACACAGACATAGGCTTTCAGCAAGCAAAACTCCAGATAGAGATGGAGGAGAACAGAAAGATGGATACGCACAGAAGAACTCCAGGCTTTCTGCAAGCAAAACAAGCATTGGGAGCACAGTCTTCTTCACCAGTCTGATGCTTCTCAGCTATGTCAAGGGCATCATCTTCAGCACTCACCGTTTCTCCTGGGTCCACCTTCCTCTACCCGACGAGAAAAAACATGTTAAGATAATAAATGAGTGGTTTGCACCTTCAGAAGTAAAAAGAAGAAAAAAAAACTATAATACCTCTCCAGTTGAACCATCACCAGGAGGATCATCCGGCTTACTTTGTGCTGATAATACCTCGCACTCCCTTTTCACATGCATGCATGCAAGAAGATGATTCAGAGGCACACACAGACAAAAAAGAGGGCAGTTCAACTTATATCAATTGAGTATTATTTAAATAGAACAAAGAAAGGCAAACTACATTTCATCTAGATGCACTCTATTTACTGTTACGGAAACAATAGGTTCTTCGGCATCGTTCTCCAAAACATTCGCAGCTGTGTTGGCCTAAATCAAATGTAATCAAGCAAAAATTGAAGCATGTGAGAACTTTAACAGAACATGCAAACAACTCATCAATGCTAGAAAGTTCAGTTTCTGTACTTCCATTTCAAGTTAGCAATATACTTAAAAATAATTCTAGTCATCACTTGCTAAACAGACATCCAGCTTAAAGCTTTTGAAACTAAGCAACTAACCTAAGAGATAGAAACTGAAGAAGGAATAGAAAGAACCTCAGGAGCACATGGAGTTGCTTCATTTGCTGATTTTGAACCGCTCGAGTACTCCCTGATGATAAATAACAACATCTTGATATAGAAGTTGGTGGCACTTTGTAATAAAACTATTTTCTTCTGTAAATACTTAATTAAATGCAAAATTGGAAATCAATCTTTAACAGGAAAAGGTTCTCTTATTTTTCCATCGAAAAATTCTAGTTTTGAGATTGTTGTTTGTAATGACTACAATACTCCTCTACCAATTCTAAAGAGTCAAATTCATCAGAAATCAACCTTTAACTTGTCAATTTTCGCAATTCAAAAGAAAAGTTTTAATTGTTATACAACTTAGGAAATATGATTTGCACTATAATTCTCTCCATTCATAAAACATTTGACATATACAATGGTTCATATTAACAGCCCTTAACAGATAATCACATGAAACTCAAATTGCATAAAACTGGTAAACACAAAACAACCTATAAGAATAACAACAAACCTAGGCTATAGCTGTACTTCTTCACTAATGAAACTATTTTAACTTAATATGATAGTTACAACCAAAATTGTCAAAGTCATCCATTGTAAATTACCCCTCTTCTGTTTAAAAAGTAGTATAATTAATGCATCATTTAGGACCCCGCAATAAAGTTATGGTCCATAGATTGATAAAACATATCAAACAATTCCAAATTAAACTCACCTCAAGCAGGACGCTTCTCTTACAGGAGCATATACCATTGCATGAGTGTCCATTTGTGCACTCACAACCACATCTGTCTGTTCCTCAATGGCCTGTGCTTCCTCCACTTCATTTTATTTCAGAGGAACCATAGACAACAAAAATTAATAAACACAGTCAGATCCAGAGTCATTTAAAGTAGGATGATAGCCATGAATGGTACTCAACAAGAATAAAAGAATTGATAATCAAATAAAGAATTAATATTTACCAGGAGGTGAAAGATTGCTGATCTTAGTACGAGGCTTGAAGAATCCCTTATAAGTGTCTGCATGCAAAAGTAACCTTTGTCTCTTCGTTGATGATCCCTCTTCCTTTGCAGACAAAGGTGAACTTGCATTTAATATCGACTTTAAATTCCTCTTGCACGTTTGAGTACTCTCACCTTCTGCTTGAACTTTATCTTTTCCCTTTGACTTGTTCTTGGGACTTTTCATGCTTGGACTTGAACCACCTGAAAATGACTTTATCTTCTCCATGCTTGCTGTCTTCTTGCTACTAGGGTTTGCAACTGGGCTAGATTTTGAAGTTAGATTTTTTTTCTTATTAGAAGGACTGGGACTGGGACCAGGGGCAGTTCCACTCAAATGGGCTATTCTCTTTGTCGGCGTTTCTCGTGTTGACCTTCTTAAAGGAGACGGGCTGGCCGTGTTAGAGCTTGATGCTGAAGATTTCTTGCTGCTGTTTGAACCCTTAGAAATTGAATTTAGATCCTCCTGATGTTTTACGAGCTTTTTTGTCGCCAAATTGATGTTGGTGCGAGACCTTCTATCTCTTTCATTCCCTTTTGATCGAGTCTTCACCATTTATATAGTTCCTATAAAGCCAATCGTAGAGTGCAATACTCAAAACGTTTCTTAGTACTGAAAGGTGGAAAAAAGTGTGCCACTCATACCAGACTAGAACAATACATACTACTAGATTTTTCTTAGATGCTGCAGTACATGTAACACCAGACACACCCTAAAGAAATAACCAGCATTGGATGAAAATCTCTCATAAAAATTGAACAAAATGGGGTGATTTGTAGGAAAAATGTTCCTCTCTGGGTAGCAGGTAGATATTGACTCAATTGCAAGGATTCAAGTACAATACATGAGACGTTATTAAATCAAAGAAAAGAAAAGGAAAAAAAATAGAAAACCTCTGGCATGAGCAAGCAATAGAAACCAACAGAAGAAGGAAAAACCGAGGAAGGGGGGGGGAGCGAGAGGAAGAGGAAATAAATAAGTGAAGGGTGCAATGGCGTAACAGAGGAGACCTAGGGTTAGGGTTTGGCGACATGAGGCAAACAAAAACAACCATTAAGGAGTGGTTGATGAATAAAAGGAGGAAACCCTACTGCAATAGCAAGAGCAAGAGCAAGAGGAAGAGCAAGAGCAAGAGCAAGAGCAATACCTTACCTAGGAAAGTAGGAAGAGAAGATAGAGCGAGAAAGGGATCCGAATGGAATAATGTTGTTATCTATTTATCTATCTGATTCTGATGCGTACCCGCATCCGAAACCGCACCGGCAGCGAAGAAGCTTTTTACCGATTGATTAGGTATTAATCAGCCCATCAGGCATCAGCCAATACCATAGGTCCATAGCCAGGGAAGAAGCTTGCAGAAGAGGAGACCTCTGACAATGGGCCCAATTGGCTACCGCCATCTTACCACTTCTATACTTAAATAAATATATAATCATTTAATTAGTTCTAATTAATATATAATAACACCTGCATTGAATATTAATTTTTCATTCCATTTTATATAAGTCTTTAATCTCAAATAAATTGGGTATGATAGAAATAAAATTCAATTCAAAATCATAGAGAAAAGATATCTCTAATGTCAAAAATAAATATAAATGATAGTAATAGTGGTAATGATATTGATAATAATGACAATGAGAATAATGACAATGATAATGATGATCAAACCATCACAAATGGTGTTGGGCCAATTTCTCTTGAATTGATGTTATCCTAAATTTGTCTCATATATCATCATTTATAATTCGCTCTCTCCTTGTATGACTACAGATCCAGCGCAACATCCGCATTTCCGTTACGCTCATCTCATATACTCGGTTTTAGTCCTACTTAGTCTAAAATATTTTGATTCTAAATTTTATCTCCACAACTCTAGTTTCTGATCAACTCTAATTTTGCTCTCATCAATCAGCATCATATCATCAACAAAGAGCATGTATCAATAAATGTCTCCTTATATGTCCCTTGTGGCATCATCCATCATTAAGGTGAAAATATAGAAACTCAATGTTGATCTTTGATGTAATAATATTTTAATAGAAAAGACATTGTACTCATCATCACATGCTCTGATATAAATCATAATATTTGTGTGCAAATCCTTAATAAGGGTCACATATTTTGTTGAAACTCTTTCTTTTAAGTGTGCGCCATATGACATTCCTTAGTATTTTATTGTACACTTTTTTCAAATCAATAAATATCACATGTAGATTATTCGTTTGCTCCTGATATCTCTCAGACATAAAACCAAACTGATTTTTTAAGATGGTTGTCGGCTTTCTTAAATGATGCTCGATTACTCTCTCTCAAAACTTTATGTTTTATTCTTGAAGAGTGGTATTAATATATTTCTCCTCCATTGATTCGAAAAATATTTTTAAATAACTTAGTGAGTCACACTATTACTACATCTCTAAGATATCTTCAAACCTCAATTGACATGCATTCAGATCCCAATGTCTTAACCTATTTTCTATTTTTTTAAGTTTTTTTCACCTTAGACTCTTGAATTCTCCGATCAAATCATTTGTTGGTATCATCAAATAAATTATCCAACTCGGTCATGGTGCCATAGTGTGGTTTTAGTCGCTTTCATCAAATAAATTATCCACATACATAAACAAGGGAATTGAATCCACTCTCATCAAATAAATTATCCAATTTCTATTATAATCTTCTTCTGGCCATCCTTACCGGTAGTGTTATTGTTCACTCCAATAATTTGCACAAAAAGTTCCATTTTACCCTTCTAGATGATTCATGCTCATCTGAGGCTCTAAAAGGAGGAAATTACATGGTCTGATTAACGTGCCCACGACATCGTTTTGCATATAAACATGTGTAAATAATATCAAAATTTGGCAATGTTTTTCTCCTGACTATGTTTTTTTAGTAAATTTTCAAAATTACTGTTCTAATAAATTCTAAGTTCAACTGTGAATGATACATTTTATGAGGGAAATGCAATCAGAAATGATCATTCATTTAACGAGGAAATCAAATCATAAAAGTGACACATTTTTCTCTTAAAACTTTGAAATTATGAAGGAAGCCTTACAGAAAATCTAAAAAACAGAATTTGAACGTAGAAATAATATTAAGTAACCAAATGCATTCTTTGATATTCTAATATTAGTCTTAATTATAAATAAAAAAGAACATACCCACGGGTATTACATAGAGAATCAATCTCATCAATGAAAATGGTACTTGATGCATATACCCTAGCCAATTCAAACAAACACCTAACCATATGCTCACTCTCTCCTCTCCATTTTGACGAAACATTAAAAAATATAGTCCCACATTCATTTGTGACTGCCTTGGCCAGCAGAGTTTTACCTATACCAGGAGGGCCAAACATGATCACCCCTTTCCATGACCTACGTATACTCTTAAACAAATAAAAAAAATAAAAAAATAAAAATTGTTAGCACCAACTTTGCTCATATTTTATTTTACTATTTTATATATCAAAGCATTCAGCTTTTGCTTATAGCATCATTTGGTAAAGTATTTTCTTTTAAATAAAGACATTTTCAGCTTCTCTCCTTCTAAAGAAAAAAGAAAAGAAGGAAGCTGCTTGTGGCTTCTATGTTGTACTTATAGATAGTATGAATGAAAATAATAAAATGAGTATATGAGTTGAACCATTCAACTAAAAGTCGTGAAGAAATTTTTACTTTAGAAATCAAATAACAAATACAACAACAGAAGTACAAAAAAAAATTAAAGACAGGGTAACAAAAAATAAATGGCATATACAAATGACTTGAATGAACAAAACCATGAGGCAAAGGACAGAACACAAAAGAAAAGAAATAACCAAAGGACAACAAATATGATTTAAGAACTGAATAAGACAAATCATTAACCCAAAGGGGGGTAGCCTGTTCTAGTGAGCAAAAGTGAGGTTATAAATGAACCTGAAAATACTCGAGCATCCAAAGAGGGAGAACAAAACAACCTCTTCTAGAAGCCTTTTGGCCTCACTAAGACACACCACGTCATCTCATCTGTCACCTGGGGTGTTGTCGAGTACGTCTCTCTCCAGCATGGCTGCCAGATCAGAATCAGGTCCTTCATACTGTCATTTCTTCAGCTTTCCTTCCTCTCCATCTCCACTCTACAGTGAAATGCATCATTTGTTTAGAATCAGGTCCTTCATACTGTCATGCCTTATACAAATCGATAAATCTCTCAGATTTAAAAGATAATCTCACAGCCAATCTCCTATGTGTCTCAAACCCATAGAAGATGTGTACAACTGGTGCTTGGCTTGAGGTAGAGGTTTTGTAAGTGAATCAGCTGTGTTGCCAACTATGTCAATTTTACAAATATTTACGTTGCTTATATTTATGATTTTTCGTGTGAGGTGATAACGTCTGTGTAACCACTTACCACGAGCTCTGAGTCACCACCGTAGATGAGAAACATATCCTTAGTTCTTCTTAAGTACTTAAGGATATTCTTTGCAGCATTCCAGTGCATCAAGTTTGGATTAGCCTGATATCTACTCATCACACTCAAAGCGTACGAGACAACAGGGCGAGTGCACAACATGACGTACATCATAGAGCCGATAGCCGAAGTATATGACACTCTATTCATTATGCTTTGCTCATCAGTTGTCAAAGGACACTGAATCTTGCTAAATTGTGCACCATGATTCATTGATAGAAATTCTTTCTTGGAATTCTACATGCTGAACCGATTCAACACTTTATCAATGTATGTGCTTTGACTTAATCCAATAACTCTCTTAGATATATCTTTATAGATATTTGTGCCTAATATATAGACAACCTCATCCAAATCTTCCATTGAGAACACTTTCTTTAATGAAAATTTGGCTAATTGCAATAAGGGAATATCATTTCCCATTAAGAGTATATCATTCACATAGAGGATTAAAAAAAACGATAGCACTCCCACTAGTTTTTCTGTATACACAAGGTTCTTATTCGCATCTGACGAAGTCAAACTGTTTGACTTCTTCGTCAAATTGAAGATTCCAACTCTGTGATGCTTGCTTCAATCCATAAATGAATCTGAGAAGCTTGCATACCTTCCCAGCATTCTTTAGATCCTCAAAACCTGTGTGATGTATCATATACACGTCCTCTTTCAAATTTTCATTTAGAAAGACGGTTTTGACATCCATCTGTCATATTTCATAATGATAAAATATGACAATTGCTAGGAGCATCCGAATTGACTTAAACATAGCTACGGACGAAAAAGTTTCATCATAATCTACGTCGAGAATTTTCTTGAAACTTTTCGCTACCAGCCGTATTTTGTAAACAATCATATTACCATTCATGCATGTTTTTCTTTTAAAAACCCACTTGTTAGCTATGAGTTTTACCCCAACAGGTAGTGCAACAAGGTTCCAAACCGTATTGTTATACATGGATTGTATTTCGGATCTCATGGCCTCCAGCCATTTATCAGAGTCGGGTCTATCCATTACTTCCGCATAGGTCAGAGGATCTTCAGTATCAAATACTGAGACTTCATGCAGTCCCATGTACTTTTTAGGTGCACGGACTGTCCTATGTGACCTTCATAGCACTTGTTCTTCAGCTTGTCGAACTTCATCCACATCAGTATGCGGATTTAGTTCTGTTTCAACTTGCGTTGAAGCATATGCGCTCGGGACTATAACTTCTTCCATAACTATTTGTGAATTTGGTTCTTCTAAATGCTCATTAGCCGAAAAATCAAGTGATGGGTTTATCTGATCAGTATCAGATATTGTATTGTGTGATGTATCTTAAATTTCTTCAAGTATTACATTACTCCCACTACTTCTGTTTGCGAGAAACTCTTTTTCCAAAAATATACCATGATGAGCAACAATTATCTTATTCTCGGACTGATAATAGAAGTAATATCCTTTCGTTTCCTTAGGATACCCTACGAAAAAAGATTTGTTAGCTTTGGGTCCAGTTTGTCAGACGTCGGACGTTTGACAAATACCTCGCAACCATAAATTTTAAGATAAGACATATTTGGTACCTTACCAAAGCATAACTCGTATGGAGTTTTTTCTACTGACTTGGATGAAACCCTATTTATTGTTAGTGCAGCAGTTTCTAGTGTGTCCCCAAAATATTTTTGAGAGTGTGACATTACTCATCATGGAACAAACTATGTCTAACAGAATTCGATTCATCCTCTCAGAAATATTATTCCATTGCGGCGTTTTCAGAGGTGTGAGTTATGAGACTATCCTACATTCTTTTAAATACATTGTAAACTCATAACTCAAGTATTCGCCTCCACGGTCTGACCGTAAGGCCTTAATACTTTTATTCAGTTGATTTTCTACTTCAGTCTTGAATTCTTTGAACTTTTTAAAGAATTCAGACTTATGTCTTATCAAGTAGACATAACCATATCTATTGTAATCATCAGTAAACGTGATAAAGTAGCGATCACCATTTTTGTACAAGTATTCATTGGTCCACGATACATCTGTGTGTACAAAGGGCTAATAAGTCACTTATCCTTTCGCCCTTCTTGGAGAAAGACGCTTTGGTCATTTTTTCACGTAAACAAGATTCGCACACATTTATTATTTTAATATTAAAATTACCAAGAAGTCCAATTTCATGTAACTTTTGATGTGTTTCTCGTTTATATGACTAAGGCGATAATGTCACATGAAAGTCATATTTTTCATGAGATGTTTTGAGTCGTTTGTTGTTGTTAAATATGGATTTGTCTATTTCCAGCATATAAAGATCATTCATCATAAAAGAAGATCCATAATAAAACTCATATTGGTATATTGAACAACCATTGTCCTTTATAACAAAAGAAAAACCATTCATCTCTTGACATGAGATTGAAATAATATTTCTGAAAATACTTGGAACAAAATATATATTTTTGAGTTTCATTATAATCCCGCTAGGCAAACACAACTCTATACTTTTGACTATTACGGCTGCAACTTGTGCACCGTTTCCAACTCGGAGTTGTATTTCCTTATTGCGTACTTTCCTCCTATTCTTTAGTGCCTCCATATTTGAACAAATATGAGCACATAATTCAGTATCCTACCCAATCATGAATAGAGGTAATAACATTAACTTCAACAATAAAAATATATCTGAGATTGAATTCTTGAGAATATTTCCTGTCCTCACAACCTCCAGATACTTAGGGCAGTTCATCTTCTAATGACCCTTGCTTTGACAGCAAAAGCAGTCAGAGGTAGAAGAGGCTTTTGCCTTGGGAGTGTTCTGATTAGGAACTATTTTCCCTTTGCTCTTGTACTTAAGTGTCACTTTGGGAGTCGCTTTGTATTTCGTCCTTTTAATCCTACTTCCACCTTCTTGGACCATGAGGTTAGAAGAACTCTTCTTCATCTCCCCATCAGCGATCCTCAATATCCCTTTGAGCTCCTACAAGCTCTTGTACATTCCCAACATATGATAATTCCTGATGAAATTAGAATAGCTATGAGGAAAAGAGTTCAGGATAACATATGTAGCAAACTCTTTGCTCAACGGACTGTTAAGCTTCTCCAACTGCTCAACATCGCTCGTCATACGGAGCATGTGAGTGTCAAGAGAGCTGCTCTCAGTCATCTTATGACTTAGTAGAGATTTAGTCACCTTAAATTTTTTGACCAAGAAACTTTGTACATCAAGCCCATCTTCTTTGTGCTTGTTGTGCCTGATGACTTCATTTGTTGTGCAGCCTATTGCAGGCTGTGCAGGGATTGGTGTGTTAAGGACGTACTCGAGTTTCTCACATCTTAGTATGATTATGAATGTACGGAACGTATTAGTAAGAGTTTATTTAGCCATGTGCTACAACGTTTAAAATGTAAAGATTTTTACATTTGTTCATGTAATGTCTTATTTTAAATAAAACTCCCACTACAAATTTGTTCTATTCTCATTTGTAGTTAGGACCAAGATCTCTATTTTCACTGATAATCAAGTTATCGTTGAATAACTCATTTATTAATTATCTTAGGTAACTAACTATTTGCTAATCACATCTCTATGTTATTCTTGGTTTCGTTAAACATCACATATTTTAACGAAACTTTGCCCCAAGCCCAAAACTATTTTGGAAATTATTGGTAAGTAACCTCACTCTATTTGGTTCGTTATGTCAGACATAGTCCTCGACAACCAAAGATAAAAGGTGACGCCTACTGAGTAGGTCACGTCTGCCAATGAACAATGATATGCGGAGGATAGAGTAGGTAGGGCAAATTACTTAATTTTTTGGGTTTATGATTATGCTTAACATCATAAGCAGTCAGTTTGTTAAGCTAGCTTTAAACAGACTTACAAATGCGTAAAAGATGTCTGCCAGAAAGACCTCTAAAAGATCCTTTTTCAGTTTTTCTTTGTCACAACCTTCCTTCACGGTTTCTTAAAAATGAAAAATCTAATTTACACATTTATAATTAGTCAATTTGTTAAGCTGACTTTAAACAGACTTATGAACACGTGAAAGACGTCTGTTAGAAAAATCATTGAAAGTTCATTTTCCAGTCTTTCTTTCACATAACATTATTTTATAGTTCTTTAAAAATGATAAATCTAATTTATACATTTATAAGTAGTCAGTTTGTTAAGCTGACTTTAAATAGACTTATGAACACGTGAAAAGACGTCTGTCAGAAAGACTATTGAAAGTTCATTTTCCAGTCTTTTCTTTGACATAACATTCTTTCACGGTTCCTTAAAAATAATAAATCTAATTTACTCATTAATTATCAAAATAGTAAATCCAATTTATCAGCTCATACAAATATTTTGTATATATATATATATATAGTGGAGATACCGTGAGCTTAAGCTCACGGAGGCCTTCCGTGAGCTTAACTCAAAAAATATATTAAATCATCTCAAAATTTTAATTTATCATTCTCATTAAATTCTTTATATAAAAATCTTGTGGGATACAAAAATTTGGAGCGTTTTGAGTTTTTTAAAATGATGTTCAAGTATTGAATATATTATTATTATTATTAGAGCTGATTTTCAAAAATTAAAAACCACAACTTAAAAAGCTCAAAACACTCCAAATTTTTGCATTCCTTGAGATTTTCATATAAAGAATTTAATGAGAATGATAAATTAAAATTTCGAAATGATTTGATATGTTTTTTGAGTTAAGCTCACGAAAGGCCTCCGTGAGGTTAAGCTCACGGTATCTCAGTATCTCTACTATATATATATATATATATATATACACGATTCAATCACGTATATAGCTATTATTTATCCAATAGGAGTAGTTTTGCGTTTATGATAAGATACATTTCATATAAAAACAGTAAATCTAATTTACCAGCTTATACAAATATTTTGTGTATATATACGTGAATCAGTCACGTATATAGCTACTATCTATCCAATAGGAGTAGCTTTGCGTTTATGATAAGATATATTTCATATCAAAGCAGTAAATCTAATTTACCAGTAGGATATATAGCTACTATCTATCCAATGGAGAATCTCTGTACTAATAAGGGGCCAAAAGAGAGTTCTCAACCTTGTCTATACCAACCAAAGGCTAAAGTAGAAAGTCCTTCAGACATATCGAGATTTCTAATAACCCAACTAAATAATCATATAATAAAGCAGAATAGAATTCATAACTTAATATGTCTCGCACACACTAAATACTAAAGGTCGAAATCCTAATCACTTAATTCAAGTCAGGAAATAATATTGATCAAAGTAGAAAACTCTTGTGGCACTGCCGAACTCATCAAGTGATGAAATCGGTGAATGACCGACATGCGAAGGTACTCAGATATATACAGACCAAAGGGTACCATTGGCGAAAATCAACACCGTACGTAACCCGTTGGTTACACAAAACAACATCAGACTAAGATCACCAGACACGTCACTCAACACTCCCATAAAATATTATGTAGGTCTAACTATCTATTATACTTAATTAATCAATATTTTTAAGAGTAATACTTTAATAATAGTAAATATACTTTTTAAATTAATTATATCTAAAATTAATTCTAACTCTGGACTAATTCCCGAATCATAATCATATTCATATCTACATACAAAGTGATATAAAATGACATGCAAATACGGATAGACTAAAAAATATAATCAAAATATCGAATGAATATGACAATTCAAATCCAAGATCTGATTCTTCTCTTCTTATTTAAAATATTAGTTGCCGGTCTCCGTTGCAGCCCTTAACAAAGCAAAGAAATACAGAAAAAAAAAATGGGAGTTCACATAAGAAAACAAAAATCCATCTACATCCGAAGATACATTCACTTGCACAAGTAAATGCAGTAAACATCAGGAGGCACAGATTCAACAATTTACATGAAAATTATTAGTGAAGTAAATTCAAACTAGAACTAATTGAAACAAACAAGTTCAAGAAATGATACACTGGTTATAATCTGAAATTACCAAAAGAAAGACACTAGATGAAGTGAAACTACTTAATGGTCTTTGACAAAGCCAATGCATCTATTTATAGGCCAGGGCCCGATTATAAGGCCGCCTCTGCTGCTGAGGGCGGGGCTGGTGGCGGGGAAAGAGCCGTTGCGTTACCTGGCGTTTAGTGTTGCTGGGCCCACTTGTCAGCTGGGAATAGGTCCTCCTCTGCTTCTGCATTTTTGCAAATAGCGCATCCATCGTCTGTGGTTTCTGCAAATTATTACAGTTTGTGTAAAAATGACAACCCATTAAACACTTGACATTTCCAGCAGGAATTGCATTTTAAGACGAGAATTTAACGTGTGAAAAAATACCTTTCCATTATCAAACTGGACAGGTCCATTAGACGCTACTACTTTCTGAATGGGAGAAGGCACAACCCTGCATAGCCAATGTATGGCATACATTTACCAAAAGCTTCACATGAAAATGCAAAAATACATGAGTAAAGATACCGTGAACTTAACCTCACTCAAAAATTATATCAAATCATCTTTAAATTTTAATTTATCATGCTCATTAAATTCTTTATATAAAAAATCTTATGAGATGCAAAATTTTAGAGTGTTTTGAGTTTTTTAAGTCATGATTTTTAATTTTTGAAAAATTAACTCTAATAATAATAATAAAATATTTAATGTTTGAAGATTATTTTTAAAAATAAAAAACGGTGACTTAAAAAGCTCAAAACACTTCAAATTTTTGCATCCCACAAAATTTTCATATAAATAATTTAATGAAGATGATAAATTAAAATTCGAATATGATTTGATTTATTTTCCTCTATACACTTCAAATTTTTGCATCCCATAAGATTTTTATATAAAAAATTTAATGAGTATGATAAATTAAAATTTAGAGATAATTTAATATATTTTTTTACTATATATATATATATATATAGAGTAATGCTATGGTGCTTTGCGAAGCAAAAAATCTTTTGTGTTTCGCGTCCGTATCTCGAATTTAAAAGTTCAAACGGCCGATCCAAACCGTTGAACATCATCTTCATATTGAAATATCCTTGGAGATCAAATTTTATATTTTTTTAAATTTTTTTGATATTTTTTAGATGGGTACAAAGTTTGTTAATCTAAAGATTTCTGCACCATCCAAAACAAGCGACTTTGTAACCATCTAAAAAATATCAAAAAAATTCAAAAAAATATAAAATTTGATCTCCAAAGATATTTCAATATGAAGATGATGCTCAACGGTTTGGATCGGCCGTTTGAACTTTTAAATTCGAGATACGGACGCGAAGCACAAATTTTTTTTTACTTCGCGAAGCACTATAGCATTACTCTATATATATATATATATATCTGAGAGTATTCAAGGTTGCTCTATCAGATATCCCAAATCAAAAATTACTTACCATCACAGAATGAATTCAAAAATACCTCAAAAGATTAACATGATATAGTCTAACATAGATTCTCTCTTTTGGTAGACGAGCAAAGATAAAATCAATCAAACTCAATGCGCATCACATACCACGACCCAACATATTCAGAAATAGGTTCATACTCCTGATTCACATTCTGCCAAATAAACAGCTTTTCTCACAAAGCTTCTAAAACCATATCCATATTTGCCCTGATCTTTTCAACTTACATCATGCACTTTTACAAACAGGGCTCTAAATTTATTACTGTGCCCATTTAATGAATATTTCATGACTTGATATTCTTATAGGCACCTCATTACCAAGGATTTATGGATAATCCTTAACTTGCTAAAATCTAAATCATACGAACTAAATTCCATCAAGTCTTTTGCATTTCCCAATTTCAACATCTCATCTCATCAACCACCATATCAACACAACAAAATGGCTTCCATCGTCTAATATACTCTTGGAAGGTTGCAAACTTCCAACAATTTAACTAGCCAAGCAGACGAGAGGTTGCATTCTCTTCATGTCTAGGACATGCTTAGGACCAGACTGAATGTAGATTTAAATATGGGGTGCGAGCCATCGTGTTTTTCGACACCTAATCTTATTTGGTTCAGGTGATGCAGTATCTATGTTCAACGTATTTAGCCATGGGTTCATGAAGGATCTCAGTAGGAGTACATGGAAACTTCCATCTATAATAAGTATATAATAATTTCAGTCTGAATAATCGACCGCATGACTCTTCCATTCTGTTTCAGTTTGGTTACTTCTTGGCAAAAGTCAGAAGCTGAAGCCTGGAATTATTATATATCATTCACTTTGAGGAGGGTAACAGACCCATTGCCGCTTTGTTTAGATTTGGATTTGTAGAAGTCTTCTCAACTTCTTTAATCATTATTATCTCATTTGTTAAAGCCCATTCATAGCTCTTCTATGTTAAACCAAGCCAGAATACAAGGAATGTAAGAAAAGCAGAAGGATGACTCAGATATTAATGCATGGTGACTTTTCCTTAATTGGATTAAGTTTACCTGTGATGCAAAATACCAAGTCAAACAAAACAAGAATGTTTACTGAATCAAGAAATTGGAATTGATACCAAACATGAAAATGTAGGTAAGACAGTGGTGGTACCTTGGCTGGTTCCATTTGGTTGGCCTGGAGCGGATTGTTAGAGAGGCTGCCTTCATAGCAATGTTAGAAGTGACAGGGAAATTAGTTTTTCCACTGAAATTTGTCCTCCTCTGTGCAAACACTCCCTTTACAATTTGTTAAAACAATAATTAAAATAATAAGATAACCAGCAATGGATACAGTCTTATGGTAAAAGATTAGTTAGTCACATCCCAAAACTATATTTATACATAATACGGCACCAGCATAGACAGACAGACAAGCCTAAAAAAGTTGGCAATAATTTCATGTCAAGGCCCTCCACCCAAATTAGACATATAATATAACAAATGCAAATCAGGGAAAAAGAAGGGAAAAAAACAGCACAGGTGGAAATGCAAATTAAGTAAAGAGAAAGACTATTGGTGCATATAACTGTACCAATACCTTATCAGATCAGCATGGTACACAAAACTAAACAATAAACCTTACTTGTCTCACTGCAGACCTAGAGTCAGTGAATTGCCTTGCTTTGAAGCCCTTTGGAGGCGGCCCCCCATTTTGGAAAACTCTGTTTTTAATCTGAAATCATTGTATCTCATAACAATTAGATGATGATAAAAATAAAAAATTATTCATAATTAACACTGTAAATATAAGCTTACTGAAGCCCTATGAGATTGTCTTCCTTTGGAAGAATTTTTCTTTGACATGCTTATAATCTCATCTAGCAAATTAAGAATAGTCAGAATAAGCACTTGAATCGATCAAAGAGTTAACCAAGCAAATCTCATATTCTCATAAATCCTTTCATTGTAGCATTGTGCATGTAGAACTTTTCCCATCAAGAAGCTCAAACTAATTTTGTGAGTGGAACCCAACCCAATCTTTCTTTGTTTGATCTCATCCCAGTCAGAAGGGGAAGAAAAACTATATACAGCAGTATTTAGACAAGTCTAGTAACAAAAACATACCAAGCGTCATGTCCATCTTTTTCTCAGTTAGAGCAATAGTATCAACCGTCGGGGGTTTAGTAGCCATCTAAACTAAACAATAAAAATAATTAGCAAATCATTATTAGTTGCAAATCAAGAAAGTTTAAAGAAAACAACTGATGAAATAGACAAATAACACGAGAAACCAAAAGAAGCCTCTTGCCATTGTGCAAGTTAATAAACTGAGCACAATTTGGAATTGTGGCTATAATTAGAAGCATCTATTACAATGAAGCTGGACAAGAGAAGGAAGTCGGGATGAACTCTTATTAGGTCTGTACCAAATCCGTAAACTATCCGAGCTCATTGAAGAGAAAAGGCATGATCTAGGTTTAATGGAAATGACATCCCTAAAACATAAATTGGAACAACTTACTAACTGCTAAGCGACTTACAATCAAGTAATTAGTGGTATAAACTAGCAACTGAACTCAAATTGCACGAAATAGTGAGCAAGCGAGAAGTTTTTAGAACGGAAAGATAACAAATCATGCGAATTACCAATTCCGGAGATGAAGAATTAGATCTTCTCCAAAATAGACGAATTTATCCTTCAGTACAGCGGTAATACTCGGACGAGGTCGCTTTCAAAATCTTGCGAAGTTTCGCAAAGCAGAGAGGGAGAGAGGTGCTAGGGTTTTCTTTCTTTTCGAAGTATAGAAAAAGAAACACGAGTCGTTGCGCGTCAGCCAGCCTCATCCGAGGGAGATGTTCCACTGCACCTGGTCTATTACACCAATTTGACCAGAAAGTGGGTCCCACAGACTTGTGATAGTGTAAATTATTATGCAGCTGTCGTTAATAATACGAAAACTGAAATATCTTTATCATTATCTATATTGTATAGATATATTATATTATAAAATGTCTATATTGTATAGATATATTATATTATAAAGAACATATATATATTGGAGGTGTTTATTATTTTAGTGTCTGACAATGTATAATGTCTAAAATATTTCTGTCCATTAAATAGTTGAGATTAGAGAATTGAAAAAACTCAAAAGGGTAGACCCGTACTGTGAAAATTCGTGCTTGTTATCCGTCTCGGACCGCCCTGGGGTAGACCCGGACCCGTTAAAAGTTCGGTCCTAGCAAGGGCCGGTTCACAAAATTTTGAAAACGAAACCATCATATCCGTCCCGATTTCACCCGTGGTCCGTTCTCACCCACCCCCGCTGTTACCCGTCACCCGCGCTCACCCACCCCGCTATCACCCGTGACCCGTTCTCACCCACCCCGCTGTTACCCGTCACCCCCGCTGTTACCCGTCACCCGCGCTCACTCACCCCGCTGTCACATGTGACCTGCTCTCACCCGCCCCGCTCTCAATTTTTTTAATATTGTTCATTTTTTTAACAATTAAATATGTAAAATCAAATTAGTTTAAATTAATTATTTTAAAAATTATGATATATTTTTTCGGCTTTGATTTTTTTTATAATTTTCTATTTTTTTTAGAATTATCTGAAAGTTTTTAAATTTTATTCTATTTTTAAATAATTAGAATTAATAAAAATGATTTAGTTAAAAAATTTATATAAAACATTATGATTAAATTTTTTAACTTCTATTATTTATTTTTTTGGAAATTTTCTATTTTTTTGGAACTTTTTGGATTTTTTTTGTTTTTTTTAGTTTTTGGCGGTTTATTTTTTTGCAAAATTGGGAAAAAAAATCAACCTGCCCCACTCGCCATGACCCACCCAAATCAACCCTTGGCCAACCCGTCCTGACCCGTGAGGGTCATATCTGCCGGGTCCAACAGAGACCGGGTTGGGATTTTCTAGTTTTTAATCGCTCAAACTCGTTTCGCCCCATCCGTCCTCACCCATCATCCGTGGTCCAAAAGGAAGAAATTTGCAAGATAATTTGCTAATTTATCATTACAGTGTGTGGGCATAGTGTTGCATGAGCCCAAGCAATATGACTGAGCTTTTTAGTATTATTATGCGTGTGCTTTGATGGGTCTTCATAACTATCTTGTAATAAAACATGTTTTAAATCTAATCTATAATGAGGAAGTCATATGGTTGTAAGATGAGAATTAAGCTATAATGAAGAAGTCTATTACCAGAACAAGTTGAATTTTAGAAACTGTACAACTTCTAAAAAAATCATCAATTTCATTTAAAACAAAGTCAAAAGAGAGCATTCTGTACACAAAATAAATATAATTCAGACAACAAAATTATATTTTTTTTTTCATATTTTTCTGACATAAGATAATTATCAAGTTATATAAATCAATGTTTCAATGGGAAAGAAACTTTGATTTCACACTAGAGTAAAATAAACTGAACTTGAGTGTGGACTTTGAATTAAAGTTTGATACGTACAAAATTGAAAGAGACAGAATTGATATGTCATTATAATAGAACTGGGCTTTACTAACATCAATTTACTAATAATTTTTAGTGAAAATCATTAGTAACAATTGGGCGATGACAGTTTAAAAAATAAGTTCAACTATTTTATAACGATTTGGAAGAAAAAAAATGTTACAAAAATATGTCAGAAAATGTAAAAAAAATATCGATAATCTTTACTAATAATTTTATATTAATAACTATTAGCAAAACCTAGCGCAAAAAGCTTTTCTAACGGTTTTTAATTAAAACACATTAGCAAAGATTTTTGCGCTAGGTTTTGCTAACGGTTATTAATGAAAAACCGTTAGAAAAACTTTTTGTGCTGGATTTTTCTAATGGTTATTAACAGAAAACCATTAGTAAAGATACATGCGCAAATAATATATCTAAGTACATCTTTGTGGCCGTCATCAGCTCATTTGATTATGTTTCTCTCTTCTTCAACCAACTTCTAATCTGAGATATATTTTTTATCTCTAAATTAGGTTTTAATTAATATATTTATTAAATTATTCAATTTCTAATTAGATTTTTAATTGATCAGCAACCAGCAACTATTCTTTTCCTTCAACCAGCTAGTTGCGCCCTTCTCTAAGGAATATTTTTATCTCTAAATTAGTTTTAATTAATTAGTTGTTAGATGTACATGATAAATTGGTTAATAGTGGCTAGTATTGTTTACATAATTAATTAATTAATTATACATATATAAATATATATAATTAATTAATAAGGATTAATCTCGAATAGTTCCTGATGGGACTGCTATTTGGATACTTTGTCTCATTTAGAATTAGTGAAGACACATTATTTATAATTTAGTATTTAAGAATAATTCAGTACTAGTATTTCTCCTTTTGCTCTTAGGAATACGTACGTACATGCAAATGTGTGTTGGCGTATTCGAGGAGCAAAAGAAATTTTTTTATATTTGATCAATATTATATTTATTATTATTAAATATATGATTTGTTCCAAATTTAATTGAGTGATTAGGATATGGATTTCAATGTTTAGTGTGGGTGACCATATTCGAGTCTGAATTCTATTCTGTTTTACTATATTATTATTTAGCCGGCTTATTTGAAATCTTATTATGTTCGAAAGGTTTTCCTTTGGCCCTTGTTGGTACAGAGAAAATCATGAGCTATCATTTGGCCCCTGATTGGTACAGAGAGTTTCTCATTTATTATTATATTATTTTTCTCATTCACGGATAGTTATCTCCTTTTGGCGACATGACAACTGAAGTCATATTTTAATTCATTTATTTTTATATTGTGAGGTAGATTACCAGGTTCAGTAGATGAGAATACGTGATTTTAGCCATTCACTCTTCTTGGGTGTTATCGTCCCGGGACCCCGAATTGTCCGTTTATGTGGCGTTGACACCGCATAAATATAAAGTCCTAAGTTAGTAGTTTGGCACTGGTAGTGCCCGTTTAGACAAGACTCAAGTTAGTAAGTTGGGACTTGGTAGTGCCCGCTTGAGATGGAACTGATAATTTACAAATCAGAATTTTATTATAGGTGCTTTCTTTCTCATATTATATATATATAATCTTATATTTTTTTCATAAATTTTTTATTTTGGATTTCCTTATCATTCTATGTTATCATATTTTGGCAAATTTTAAGAAAGTTGCATGAGTATTTTAAAAGTTACATAAATATATATATTTATATACATAAGTAGTTATAAAACAACATCTAAAATACCAGTGTCGGTATTTGAGTCAAGTCTAGGAAAAAAAATTAAATCTTAAGACTGGATCTAAATCCATACTGAATAATTTTTAAATTACTCATGTTTCCACGATGGTTGTGGGATCCATGTATTCAGGTGCAGATTTTTTCTTAGAGAGAGTGTCCGGAGCAGTGTTGCGTGATGACAGAGGTGCTTCGCTGCATCAGTATTGTGAGTTGGGTAGTTTTGATTAGGACTTCTCGGGTTATCGGGTTTTAGTTCTTTTTTTAGTTTTTATTTGAGAGATTTTGCTGCCCATTCTGATGGATTCAGCCATGTCGATGTAGATGTTGTATTTATATTATTATTTTGGACTGTATATTATTATTTATTTATTTATTATTATTATTATTATGTGTACTTATATTTTATTCATTTAGCCTTTTAACTACTATTCTTTTCATGTAAAAAAGAGAAACTATCCACTAAACATTTTAAATTTGAAAAGAAATTAGTATATCTCCTCGTTATTTAAAAATTTAAGAGTCTTTGTAGTTAATTTAGATATATATCTAAATAAAAATATATAATTTAGTTATAATAAACTTAATGTTACATATAATTGTTTTTAAAAATAAAAGAGTTCGATACAACAACATTTTTTTTTCTTCTTCTTATAATAATAATAATAATAAGGGTTCGACTAATAGTACATCTTTTAAGAGAATCCCCTAACTTTTATTTCTAACAAAAAAATATACTCTATAACTAACTTTTTTTTGACAAAAAAGTACATCTATTTAGTTCAAGTTTTAGATATGAGATTCAAATTTTTAGGTTTATGACTTAGGTACTTAGATGTAAGACTGAAATATTTATATAAATTATCAGTACAAAATAGCAACAGAGAGAAAAAAATCTCAAAAATAAAGTGACACAGGGAAATGATAAATATCACATAGGCTGTACGAGGAAAGAAGCGTGATAGATGAGAAAAAAAACCTCAAAAAAATAATATAAGTATTTAGATAAGTGAATCAAATAAAAAAATAATAAATAACACATGAGTTGTACAAAAAACAGACTTAGTATTTGAATAAAAGGTATTTTGATAAGTGAATTAAATATTTAGATAAGTGAATAAGATATTAGATCGAAAAATAAAAACATCACATAAACGAAAATGCATGTGTGATTTTTTTGGGGACGAAGAAGTGAGGATAAAAAGATTTTCTCCCATAATAATAGTATAGAAAGATAGTGAATTATATTTAGAATTTGAATGGAAGGTTATGGCAGCATTGGTGTTGCTGTTGACGAGACGAGACGAGAGGAGAGGAGAGATGAGAGATGTCAATGGTGTGAACTACAAACAAGTGAATTTGAATTTTAGCGCACGTCAATGGGAAGTTTGCGTTACACTTTGTTCTTATCTGAATTTTTGTTATTTTTTTA
>CAXKVV010001301.1:0-28231 GCA_964058805.1 Schoenoplectus triqueter
AAGTGTTCCTTTCATTACTTCCACCAAGAAAGATTTTCAAGCAATTTTGATCTTCCTTGATTTTAATTATGCATCAGCTATACATAAGCCAGGTTTATTTTGTAAACTTGCATCACATAACTACCGTTTGACGGTTTATTTATTTTTTATTTTGATGAAGTAGCTTAACCTACTTGGATATTTTATTGAAAAAAACAAAATCGGTACATTTATATTGTGTGATATGCTGCAATAATGTAGATCCTATCAGAATTGGTCAAAATAAGGGGTTTGAGTTGCATGCGAAATGAAACCACCTCTGCCAACAGTTTAGTATCCATTATCCCTTCATCTTGCGATGTCGCTTTGTATGATGCTTACTAGTTCTTGTGCTCGCATTTATTTGGCTTGAAAAATATGTTTATTTCTCTCTTTCCATAGATTCCAGTAGATATTGCCATGCAATCGCTATCCCATCTTTTGTTCGCCGACTCAAAGTCAAATGCTGTCTTGTTCTAAACCAGTGATTGTATGTCGAGATTCCTGTTTGCGATTGACTCGGAGCCCATATACTCTTTGCCATTGTACAATGCAGTAGCAAGTGTTCCGTTGTTTCCATGGCACGCATTTTGCACATCACACACGTTTCCAGGTGTGGCCATCCTCTCTTGCTTATGTTATGCTGTATGAGTGTGCTATTATGCTTAATCAGTCAATTGGAGATTTTCACTTTGTCAAGTACAGTTGTCTTCCATAAGGTTATATCAGTTATGACCCCTGTGTGAGATATAAATTCATATGCTGATTTTTCTGAGAAATAATCTTGTGCTTCTCATTGTCAAAGTAAGTCACCATTAACTTCTATTTTGAACTGGACAAAGTGCTGATATCCACCCATTGGCAGTGAACAATCTACTTAATTGTTTTATGAATTTTAATATTTCACAGAAGCTGGTCGGACTGGTTAGTTCACCGATTCGACCAGTGCAATGAACCAGTGACCTGGGACCTGAAATTTTCTCAGTCAGATTTGAACATACAAGTTAGCCAATTAAGCACATCCACTTCCGTTGTTAATTTATTTCTTAGGAAAGAAGATTCAAGGACAAGATTAATTAGATACCTTAAATATCTCCAATTTTATTGTTTTCTATGTAAAACATTTTTTTTCTGACAGAAGAAATAGAAACCGCTCCAGTATATTTTGATGCTTTCTAGGCATAATTTTTTCTGGTACTTTAACTGCACCAGAATTGGTGTTGTGGAGGAGACTTACAAATTAATGTTGTATAATGTACAACATATATCACATGAATCCGATATATGATATTGAGTTTCTCTCACCGATTTCTCAGGTTTGTAGGTACTGGCCTCTTGCCTGATAATGTGAATAGCCATATCATATCGGGCCACACACACGGGGGCGGATGCAGAATTTTGATCAGGAAATCAGTAATCGAATTGTAATAGCTTATCGGATTTAAACTCATTAACTAATTGGATACTATATAAAAAAATCAATAATTCAACATAAATTTTTGGAATATTAAAAAACTATCAAAATAATATCTTTTTATATATTAAAAATAACAAAAAATCAAAATCAAAATAATAGATAATTATGTCGATAAAGAAAACTTTCTTCTATGGAACTACAAATTTTAGAATATTTGTATAATTATTTCATTATTCACGGTATTAAATATATTTTTCTCAATGAAAAGTAATCAAACAATTCAGAGGGGGTCAAAAATTAAATCTAGAGAGTGTTAAATTAATAAAATATTAATTTAAAAATACTATTTTTCAAAATATAAGAGGGATCAGTTAACACCCCTGACTCTTACTGGGTCTGCCGCTGCACACACTCAGATTTTATCACCTATTAAAACACTAAAAGAGAGGGATTTTACTGAGAATGGGTTGTGATTAAGACCACCTATGGTTCAGACAGTAAACAAGTAAGCGACTTATAATTAAATTATAGGTTAATCGATGGTTGCATCTCAAGTCCAGAACCAACGGTACCAATAGCAATAACAATAGCATTGACAAAAGCAATTCCATAAAATCGCAAAACCAACCAAGTTGTGCTTTTATCTACCTTTACAAATTTTCTCTTTTCTTCTGACAATCCAATCATTCTCAGTAATGTCAATGTCGAATCATATTCAGAACAGTAATTATAACAATAAGCATCGCTGAAAGCTATGCACATCGTCATCAGGTTCATGTTCCACATCCCAGAAACAGAGAGCAGAAGCTCATAATTCATCAAGCCAAAATACCAATTAGCGCCCTGATGCTGTCAATTCACCCTCTTAAGAACCCGAGTATCCCCCCTTATACGCATCACAACAAGGCATGGTTCATGAGTACACCTGTGCAGGTGAAAGCCAAGAGAAACATTGATGTAGTGGTGTCGACTGTCGACACACGGTGCACGATTGATAAATATGATGTTCATGCCTTCTGGCAGTGGCGTCATGGAGATGTTCCCCACTGGATGACTCCAGAGCGGGGCCCTGGTCAATTCATCAACCAATGGCTTGCTTACTGGTCCCGCTTGCATTACAAGGGTGCCCGGAGAGACCTACATGGCATCAATTGTCCACATACTTCGACCAGTACGTGTAATTATAATAACCAGAGGATATTGACATGATGAAGTGATTCATTGCCGACCGAGAGAAGAACCAGAAGGTTGGAGTCGATAAGGCTCACTTGGCTCGCTGGACCTCTCGGGTTCTTGCGAAGGCTTTTGCCAGAAAACATAATTTGGATTTCAAGAGTAGTCTTCGTACAGCTGAATGTCCTTGCGATTAGAATGGGTTATTTTCTTGTATATAGACCTATCACAACAGTGAGCACTTATCTAATTAAGACAATATATATATATAGATAGATATAGAATTAGGCTATGAAATTTTTTATATTTTCAGAAAGTGCGACAAATTTTCTTCATTCTTTTTGAAAAATATGAGCTATTTTTTTGGCACGTAGAACATCGTGGATTTACTCTATGCGTGTCAAATTTTCTTCACTTTTTTTAAAATAGGAGATATTCTTCTGTCACGTAGAACATTTTAATGATTTTATCTCCATACTAAGTTCTTGTCCAAGAACATAAAATTATAAAGCACAAATTCAACGATTACCTTCCGGCTTCCGCCCATAGCAATAAAAAAAATAAAGGACAAAAAAAAAAGGAAAAATGAAGAAAAAAATAAGTGTCGGCTAAATTAAATTTCTCAAGGTCCAACTTCATCAATGCGTTGGAAAATAACCTTTGCATAGACTTTTGTATTGTATCAATATTGCTTGTTGAAAATAATGAAATGTTCATACAAATAATTAAATGACTTTAAAGAAAACAGAATCATATTTTGTTCCTGGCTTAACATCTTCATACCATTGTACCAATTTGGTACTGTAAAAAGTTACATGAGTAGGTACAGAAGCAATCACCTATCTAAACTATAATTTCTCTGTTTTTCTTCATATTTAAGTGCAAATTTTATATTATAAACGATTGCACACATATAAACTGGCATAATATAATGTCAAACTTGTTCTCAGATAAAATTTGAATGAAGATTCTTTCAGTGGAGCATGACAGAGGCATGAACAATTTTTTTGCCAATATTTGAAGGAAAAAAAGGCAAGAAAATGTGAATAATATTGTACCTTGACTGTAAGGAAACATATAAAAACAATAAATAGAAAATAATTATAATATTCATAAAATGCATTTTTTTGCATATATCATCAAAACATGCTTTAATTTTGCAAACTCAAATTAACAAGCTGCTGGTCAGAATTTCCAAAAATTATGTTGAAGCATAGTTGAATTGCAACAAGAAAATCACATCTTTATAAAATTCAAGTACCTACCAAGTTAACTTGCATTCTAATATGCTTCTCTATTTTATTTTATTTTGTTTGAAGAAGTGAAAAGCCCATCAGCCCAGTACAGTAGCTAAATACCTACAAATTGATGAAAATTGAAAGAGTAAATCTATGTCGGAATATTATATAGCGGTTTAAAAATTTGCAAGCTCAATTATAAAGGTAGTCAAAGTCTAGAAAAATTTTCTTTCTTTTTTTCTTCATTTGTATGAAAGCAATTGATTTATTATAGATAAATGAAGTAATAGGAACTCAAGTTTCTCATAACTCTCTATATCATACCTCCTCTTTTCAGCTGCTTTTTGAAACATTTTACAATTTAAAATACATATGTTAGCATGTCCAAAATCATATTCTATTAAAATGCTTGCTGCACTTGTCCAACTTGAAAAGTTATACTGGTAAGGCCTGGTATGAGAAATATATTAGTTAACCAAGTGCCAGACAAGCAAATCTATGTCATTTGATGTCAAAACTTGCATTTCTCACTTAAGTTTATCTGTGTTTGTTGAAGCTTTACAAACAAACATATTAGATATCTTATCTGATTGGGATATTGCACAAAATGAAGACTCCAACATTGTAAGAAGTAATAAAATAACAATGAATGATCATACCTTATCTTTTCAAGTCATCAAGTAGAGATTGACAGATGAGATTCTTTTACTATTCCCAACTGTAGCAAAGGACATTCAAGCTTTTAATAGATATATAAAGGAAACATTAATCTCATGTCACATCAAAACTTTAAATTTAGCAAAATCACACTTCAAAACTTTAACTCTCTCTAATGTCACTCTAAAATAAATTTATTTAGTCTTTTGCCACACTTATATATTTTTTTTGTTCATTTTTAATTAAGTTCAGTAAAATATCACTGTATTTTTTAGATGTATTTTTTTAATTCCAAAAATATCCTCATTTATGTCTGATATATTTTTTTCAACTAATTTCGTCTATTAAAATCGTTGATATATTTGCAAAATGCGTAATTATTTTAGCAAATGTCAAACCAAATATTTTTTTATTTTATTCTACAATAGAGAAAACAGTCAGCAAATAAATCATACTAAAATCTTTTATCCAAATGACCCATAAAAAAATTACAAAAATGTATTTATATATGCTTACAAATATAATTTTCGCTTTTAAAGTTCGAATCATGATGCTCATAGTCTAAAATTTGCTTTCTGCATTACGCATTTTGCAGAGATATCAACGATTTTTAACAGACGAAATTAGTAGGAAAAGATATATCAGACATAAATAAGGATATTTTTGGAATTAAAAAAATACTTCCAAAAAATAGTGATATTTTACTGAATTTAATTAAAAATGAATAAAAAATATATAAATATGACAAAAGACTAAATAAATTTATTTTAGAGTGACATTAGAGAGAGTTAAAATTTTAAAGTAACATTTTACTAAATTTAAAATTTTGAGATGGCGAGACTAATTTTTTCTATATAAAAATAACGTCCAAGATAGAATTATATTGTGAGTTGTTTTGGTGTCATATTGCCAGATAAAATCGCAACTGGAGAGGAGAGAGCGAGAGAGAACGAGAGAGAGAGAGAGATGTACTGTCAGTCATGCAGGGAGGAGTACGGCGAGGAGGCGGCGGGGACTTGCAAGGAGTGCTACGAGGAGGCCAGCGAGACGGAGGAGGAGCTCCACCGCGAGATCGACCACCTCAAGTCCCTTCTCTCCTTCCTCCGCCTCGATCCCCCTTCTACTCCTCTCACCTCCGCCTCCAAATCAGGCCTCCTCCTTCTCCACTCCGCTAGCTGCGACAAGGCCTCCGACCCAATCGCCGATTCGGCTGCCGTGCCCGCTCACCGAGCTGTGCTGGTAAGGCCTCCCTGCCCTCCCTTCCCTCCCTAATTAACTGTCCATTTTGGGATATTTGCTACTTGTGTCAGTTGAATTAATTAATTAACTAGTTCTAGAATTCGATTCAGTAGGAACATACTTTTATCACTAGGATCCACATGGCATAGTGATAGTACTGGCAGCATATTTATGACAACAGTTTGTTAACTGCTACTTCAGTGCATTTGCAATTTGATAAACTTGTCACATAAATCTCAAAAGGATTGAATTGAACTGCTAATATCTTAAACTCGGGACCAAATTGGCAGTCTCTTTAACTCAGCATCAGCAACTTTTTAAATAGTTATATGACCGGGGCAAAATTAATAATCCACCTGGATTTATAATTTTATATTCCAATAAAGGAGATCCTTTTCTTCACTTAACTGAAGTTGATAAAATGCTCTACCTTAATCAGGTAAGCCGCTCTCCAGTGTTTAAAGCAATGCTAGACAATGAAATGGAGGAGAGCCGAAGCGGGGTGATAAGGATCCCTGATGCATCCCCAAAAGTTCTCCAATCCTTCATCAACTATCTATACACAGCTGAAACTCCCCTTGATGAAGAGATTGCGCCAGATTTATTAATACTGGCCGAAAAATACCAAGTGAATCATCTCAAGAAATTTTGCGAGACATACATGACATCTAAAGTTAATCATGAAAATGCCATTGTGTGTTATGCATTTGCGCACCAGCATAATGCAAGACAGTTGCAGGATGCAGCACTTTCTCAAATCATAGAGAACATGGCAAGTTTGAGAGAAAGAGAGGAGTACAAGGAATTGGTGGAGCGGGACCCACGTCTCGTTGTAGAAATTTATGAAGCCTATCTCTGTAGGCAAACTAACATGGCACAGCCATGAAGGATTCTAATGTTAAGATGTAGGTGTTACCAGCCAGTTTTTTAAGTTTCCCCTAAATTTATTTTTTGATAATCTTGTATAATGTGATTTACTTTTTGAATATATCTGATGCGCGTGTATAAAAAAACGGTTAGAAATTGTAAGTGAGCCGCATACTGGCAGACCTGACATTGTGTCGCTAGATCAGATGAAGAATATTTGTATCTTATTACTTGAGAGAGCATAATTGTTTGACTGTCTACTCACTGCTGAACAAACATAAATCAGGAATATATACAAAAACATGGGAGCATTTCTACGGTGACTAATTGATTGTTGGGATGCTGGATGATTGTATTAAAGTTCGAAATAATTTCATTCAAAAGCGCACCACTTATTTTAAAAAAGATTCAAATTAAAGATGAAGAATTACAGAGATCTTATATTCTTGTATAGAAAAATTAACTTGTTAGCAATAACAAACTTTTAAACATCCTTTTATTTCTTGAACAAATTCAGATCAGAAAACAGCTTTTGTTTGTACCCCATCTAAAGCACATGGACCAGCTGGCACTTTGTTTATTTTTTCGATCGTTTTAGGAAAAAGTTGCACTTGCACCTGATGTATTGCACAGCAAGTTGTTAAAACCTTTTGATATTGCAAAAGGTTCCTTCAAAAGTTTCAGGTTTTTTTTTTCTTTTGAGAAATACCAGTAGGCCTTAATTGATTCAAATCTCACATGTCTGATACATCATTACATCAAAAGTTTCAGCTTGTTGTTTCAGTGCAGCCTTTGAAGGTAAAGCTGAGCATCCAAAGAAATACGATATGATCTCTTGTTTTGTTTATAATAAAATTTCATGAGTAAGGTATTCGGCCTACTTGTCTCCAAAAACAAAAATAATGAATTCTTTTACTTTGACAGTAAACAAACATTGGCAATGATAGGCCCAAAAAAGGCTCTCCAACTCATCCAACACTCACTCAGACCGAAAGTCAGCTGGACACTTACAATTACGGCACTTAATGTTACACCATAGTAACTATGGTGCGGTAAACAGAACAGATTCCAAATCAGTAATGCTGAAATTATATTCATATTCGTATTTTTATTGAACGAATATATATACAAATACAGTTATGAATGTTAAACGAATGTTAAAATTTAAAACTACATCTGTCTTAAGAGAATACAAATATAAATGCAAAATGAATATTCAACAGATATAGTTTTGTCATAGATATTAATATAAAAATTAATATATATTACTAATAACTATGCATATATAATACAAATAAATATTTATATTAATAATAAGTATTTATAATGTATATATTTAATAATATTTATAATGATAATGTTGTATATAAATAAATAAATATTTTGATAACTAATATTATTTTATAATATATGTTTTGTTTCAAATACAGATAGTAGAGTCCAAAATCAAATTTGTATATGTATCTGCATTATTTTTTATGGATATAAACTAAATACAAATACATATAATTAATATTTGAATACAGATGATTTCAGTACCCGATTCAACATCTCTTCGCTCAATAAAGAAAGAAGTTTTCAATCAGATCATTTCTTGCCCTTTCTACCCCTCCTATTTTCCACGTTCCTGCTTGCTTTCTCTCACACTCACGATAACTCAATTTGTCCCAATTTACATTTGACACCAGTAATTGCAACACAATGTAAAAGATGAAGTTGCTTCAGCAGTGAAAAAAGAAGAAGAAGAAGAAGAAGAAGAATTTGTAGGTACCTTCTACTCGGAAAATTTGAGATTCACACAGAGAACAAGTTGTCAACTGATTATATCCAGTGCAGTACAATACTCTCTGATTATACCAAAAACATGGTAAAAACCAGTGCAGTACCCAATCAGTAGAGACTTTGCGAGAGGACGAGGTGCAGTGAAGATGCATGCGTCCTCTTGGTGTGATCTCCGGTGAAGCCATGTGGATGATCAGATTTCTTGGTGTGAGAGGCGGAAAGAAAATAAAATAGCCAGAGTCCAGAGATGACGGGAAGAGAAAAAAGAGAGCGGCAGAGATCGAATTGGAGGGCTGGATGGAGGCCGTGAAAATTTAAAACCTTTGTCCCTGGTGCTGGTGGTGGATGATCAGATCCGTCCGGATCTTAAGAGATATCAAACGGTTTAAAATACTCAAGTAAAATAAGTGTTACTTCGCAACTGAGCGTACGTAACCGCACTCTCTATTAATGGTCATAAAATTAATAGAAAAAATACATACTTGTATGTCAAACAAAGCATATGAAAAATCATTACAAAAAAAAAATGTACATTTTGTAGTACAAGATTCTATAGAGATTTTATATAAGTCAAACATAGAGTAGTATAATAAGCACGCTAATAAGTACTTGTTATATGCTCCTTGCTATTTCCGGGCCTCTGCCATGGGACTTGACTAAAAATTTACTAAATATTATTAGATATGTAGGTTTAGGTACGGAAATAGCACCCCGTTATGCATGGTTACCAAAAAAGCGAACTAAAATAGCTTCGTTTCTCTCTTCCTTCTCTTCTCCAGCTACCTTATATATTCGCTGGCATCTCCGAAACACTTTCTCATATAATTAATTAATGTATTGCATGCATTGAATGCCAGCTTGTTTTTCGTAGATCAGGAAGCTGCGCAATGGGGAGGACAAAGATAGTCATTCGGAAGTTAGAGACACCGAACAAGCGGAAAGTGACCTACTCAAAGCGGCGAAATGGCCTAATCAAAAAGGCCTTTGAGAGCTCTGTCCTCTGCAATACCAAGGTGGCTGTCATCACCTTTTCCCCCGGAAAGAAACTCAGCCATTTCTCACGCCCTGGCAGGTACACATGCATATAATATATATCACAGATGCATTATGGTGCTTTGCCTTCATGCATGATCAATCATGTCTTTTTTTTTTCATTTTACTCTTTTGCAGTATGCACGCACTGCAAGCAGTGTGCTTGTCATTTTTTTTATGTGTTTATTACTAACTATATTAATTTTGCAGGCTGGAGGATATCTTGATTGAATTTCTCAAAAAGTTAGAAGAATATCCGAAGGACGAGAAGGACAAAAACAATGAACAAGAAGAAACCCGGTACTATATATCTTAATTACTCTTATATATTTTCTCAATGAATGCCTCACCATGACACCATGAATATAGATATGCAGCTCCTTGTTTTAACGTTGAGTAACATTAATTTTAAGTAGCAAATGTAGTGCACTACATGTAAGAACTTGAGAAGATAGAAGCCAGCTCAATGAAACTTCAATTTGGAAGTCTGAAAATATAAAAGAAATTGACCACAAGCCTGGCTATTAATTAGTGAAAGGACCTGTGCAAAGAAATTAACATGAAAAATACAATTAATCATATTCTCAACCTAGCTTAATTAATTCTGTCTTGTTGGATTGTTGCTTTTCTTTTTGTTATTGTTATAATTTCATGGTTGTTGGTTTTATACTTTTACTATTAAATATTAATTTGGTCAAAGAAACTCTCTCCTTGTATTGTTTCTCACTCTTAAAAGATATATATGATCTACCTTTTTCTTCTTTTCCCCCTTCATCTTTAATTTGTGGGCTGCAGCAGGGGGCTGATCGCCATCAGAGATGTAAGTTCTCTGTTCTGTACCTAATTTAGTTTCATAATAATAATATTGATAATAATAGGATACGCCGTAACAAAAATTAAATTTACAAATAATAATAGCAATAATTAATGAAAAATATATAGATATAATTTATCTTCTCTGCCTTAAGAAATCCTTTTGTTTCATTGAATGCAGCGTGTAATTGCAAATCTTGAAAATATTAAAACACAAGATAACATGGCATCGGCGCAGAAATATTTGGCGTATGTTCTTCTTTTAGTTTCCTTTGAATAGAACATATATATATATTATCACAGAAATTGTTGTTGCTCATTAGCCATTATTTGTCTTGCTTTCAGAAATGGGGAAGGGAGCTCCAAGTCCAGAACATCAGATATTTACGTGCAAACTCAATCTGAGGAGGTAAAGTATTAATTTTACTTCTCCTTCTTTTACTTGTAGCAGAATTTGCAGTAATTACTTGAAGAATACATAGTGTCTGATTTATTTTATTAGTTTAATGCGCAGCATTTGATCGACAAGTTCGCTAATCTTGGAATCGTTGATTCGTTGAGAGAAATCAAAAGGTTATTTTCTTGTGTCGATCACCAGCAATATCTGAGCAGCCAGCATTTGAACTTGTGCGCGACAAGGATCGCGAGCATTCTTAACATGGTTACTCAAAGAAAGGTAATATATATAAATATATATATTGAGGTAGCATACACATAAAATTGAAAAAGAGTTGATGCAGATTGTGTGAAATATATGAGAAAAGAACAAGAAAAGATATGGAAATACAAGCATAACGCAGACAGCAAAAATAAAGAAGTCAATTTTTAACCAATTCACCTGTGCTAGCTAGAAGCTTGAAGAATATTACTTATCAGGAATTAATATTTGGGTTCATTTTGAATTGTTCTATCAATTATCAAGGAACATTATAGCTAAATATTATAGAGTTCAAGAAAGAACGTTTCAACGGCCATTTAAGAATTTGCAATTTTCATAAAAAACACCCCATCTTTTACTCAAATTAAATAGCAAGGATCTCAGGCATGATTTTACATGCATTCTAAACTATTATGTACGTACCATCGCCACTGTGAAATTGCCGAGAATAATAATAATAATAATAATAATAATAATAACAATAATAATAATAATAATAATAGTAGTAATATATTAGAAGAAATGACATATTCTTTTTGTGGCAGGATGATCTGTTGCTGTTCGGTGAAATGAACATAAATGCCGTCTCTGAGCATATGCACATTGACATGGTACATCATGATTTTCCAATCCTTTTGAAAATTGTCTCTGCTCATGATTTTCTTTTCTTTTAAGTCTCCGTTAATTATGCTAGCTAGGTCTATATATGACATATTCTATTTTATGGTAAATCTTTGTCACAAAGTTCTGAAATGCTCACCAATTAATATTTTCTCTGGGCTCAGAAATTAAATACTCCTGAAATGCTACATGATCATGATTCTGTTTCTTTTAAAATAAAGATTGCTCTTGATTAACTCATGCTTATTTTCTTGCTTTAAATATTTTTAGTGAGAATTATAAATATACGTATATCACTTTTAATTTCCTTAGAGTACATGTTCAGTCCGTCATCAATTTTGTTAGGCCTATATGATATATTCAGCATTATTTCGTGAAAACTAAACATTAGAAATGAAAAGCCATAAAATTGAATATAAAAAAATTGAGTTATATCACTACAAATTTCAACCTGCCATTCACATTTTTAAATATATATAAGACAAAAATTATAACACTGTGTGTTACTTGACTTCCCCATCAATTTCATGATTAGTATATAGATGGTAAATTAAGGATTGGTACCTAAAAGGAAAAAAAAAAAAGAGGCTTTGATCTCTGTGTAAATGGAAGACAAAATTAATTATATAGCAATAAAACGCAAACTAACATTCCTGAGAAAAATGCTTCAAATTCTCAAGCTATACTATTGGAAGAATATCCTCTTTTTTTTCTTCTACTTATGATTTGTATTTTATTTGACAACTGCAGTGGCAAGCACCACTACAGCAACGACAGCAGCAGCAATATTTTCAACTATTGCCGCAGCAACACCAGCTACCAGTTTCATTTGTGCCACGCAAAATGAACTCTCTGAATCACATAGAAAATCTCTATGGACAACATGGGTCAACTTTTTATCAGAATGACAACATGAATATAGTTGTCGGGGCACAAAATCATTCTATGATGATGCAACAATTACCAGAAAGTTCTAATATGTTGCATAATGAAAAACAAATTTTACCAGGGGAATCTATGCAGGAACAGTTTCAAATGAATCGCATCAACCCTCCAATGCAAACATATTGCAAGTACTTTTCATTATCTTGACATTATATTTTTATTGCATACTTATTGAAATATTTCATCAATTTTACAAACAAATAACACCACAAATAACCAAAACATATATATACATCAATTCTTTCGGACTACTTATTATTAGCAAAAGGAAATGACTTTCCACCGACCATGTATGTAATTAATTAATGATGAATCAATTTATTTAAGTCTAACACTTTCATTTTATGCTTATTTTATTTTGATCTCAATTAAATTTAAAGTATTTTTTCTAGTTTACTTATGCTTCTATTTAATCAATCAATATAGCTTAATTTATAGGAGAGCAATTAGCAATACATTTATTTCACCTTATTTCAGCAAACTGATACTATTATTTTTTTATATATTTTAAAATAAAGGTACAAGTCAACCCAATTTTAAACGTTCATAGGCACTATCATCTTCAAATAGGAACAAATTAAAATCTAGTTTATGATCCCTTTTTATCAAAAGAAGTGAAAAGGGTCCAAAAAGTTCAAGACCCCAAATCGATTATGATGTTGTGCCTCAAATTTGAGAAACCTTAATTTCTTGAATAATTTTGTTGTTTTACCAGTGAAAGGGGATTACTTAATGATCTTGCTTTACATGAAATAAACCAACACCCAATACAACCTCCGGCAACAAGCAGCGGTGTTGCAGGGTCTGATGTTCCATTACTGTACTCTCCAAGATCCTTTGACTTCTATGCATTTGATCCACTCTACCTCGTTCCTGATGAGGTACTAAACATCTGTATTTTTTTTTTAATTTGGTAAACATTCTAAAGCTGACCCAACCAAAAAATCTTACGCCTCTAGTTGGAAAAAGCAAGGACATATATTGTATTACATATATGTTCTTGAAATATTATTCGTTAATGCTAATATTTTGATTATTTCTTTCCATAGAGATCCCCGGATGGAGTTGAAGATGTTCCAATCTTCGACAACAACTTGGGACAATCAAACAAGCAGCATGATCATTGAAGTTACCGAAGCTAGACTGATGAAATTCAAAGAACAGCTGAGTTTATTTTGCTTTTGTGGGTCTAGCTAGTGCAAACCGCGCGTTCTTTAGCAATATGTGCCTTTTTAATAATTTAGGTCGTCTTTGTATTCGTATTTTATTTTTAAATAAGATATGTAATCAGGTGCGTGGATTGTTCTGGTATTTATGATTTAAGGGTTTAAAGTTTTACAGTTTGAATAAAACGCTTGTATTGTTTTTTAGAAAAGCATGTGTTTAAATCTCTATGATGTGTTACACTTGGAATAGCAAACTAGCTACGGTACTCAAATAAAAATAACAATAGTGCATCCAAATACAAATTCTCTATTCTTAACTATTTTTTGCACTATCCAAACGGGATCCGTTTGGAAAAGCAATGAATAGAGTAGAATAACGTCATCAAAATTGTAAATGTAAAATAGTGATAGAATAATGATTTTGCAAAAAGTGAAAAGGAGATTGCTATTATGTGCTATGTGAAAGAGTGATAAAAATGTTGAAATAATCATCAAAATATGTCAAAGAGTGATTTTTGGAATAGTCATCAAAATGTTGTTTGGCAAAATTTTAGTTGAAATAATGTATTATAAATTGCATAAATATTTTTAGAAGCTTGAAAAGGCAAAACAAAACGCACACATATAATTTGAAACAAGGCAACACACAAACATAGTTATGTATTTAAAACACAGAATAAAAAAATTGCATGTGATTAATTAAAAAATATACGCATAGATCAAAATAAAATTCATACAAGAGTAAGAAAAAAATGAAGAAATCGGCCTTCAATAATTCAGCTAATGTGATTCGCAAAATTGATGGCACATGATAAAATAGGGCTTCGTACCAACTTTTCAAGTATAGACTTGTACCAAACTCCTTGCTCAGGTCTGGACCGGTAGCCAAGCAAGTTGGTTTCTGTACCGATTGAGGTCCGGGCTTGTACCAGTTCGCCAATCACTGGACTATTTCAGAAGGAACTGCGACCTCGCAACATCAAAGTTTCGCTAGCCGAAGCCACACATATAATCGAGCTTCTACAACTGAGGCCAAGACGGTGCAGCAACAATGTATAAATAATGTGGTGCAACAGTGCAATTTCACAAACAGCACAGATAGGCAATGTCTATCAATGTCCTTATGCTGCTAATGTCTGAGCACGCTTATCTACTCATTATAGGCAAGTTATCATGGCATCTGGTTCTGACATGCAGGGTGCGATGACCACTGCTAGGCGAAGGATGATAGGGCCTAGAAGCAAGATGAAGTGGGAGACCATCTTCCTTGCAGGGTGTTGGCTAATCTGGAAGGAGCGCAACCGAAGGATCTTTCAAGAAGGGCAGCCTGTCAGATTAGAAACAGTGTAATAGTAACATGGAGGATAGTATGCGCCATAAATGCATAAGCTAAGTCAACTAAGTTTTTGATGCTACGCTGCTATGACATAGCAGTAAAGTATTTACAGGATAGGGCGCAGTCAATTTTTCTATGATAGCAATGTAATATATAAACAACATATAAATTACCCAGCATTTACACAATTAAAAATGAAAAAAAAAGTCACTCAAAACTCGAAGACCTGCTCCATCGATCCAAATAATCCTCAATGGAAGCACTAACTGATACAGTATCGGTCTGTTCTGTGCTAGCAACTGAGATAGAATCGTCCTCTAAGTCGAGCAATGCAAGGCTGAGGTGTGATCTGATATTTGAACTTGGCCGTGTTATTGACATCTCATCATCCGACCCCTCAAAGCTTTCCTCTGCCATTGCAACTTGCAATTCAGCCCATTTTGTTACTTCTTCATCCCCTTGAAGAAGCTTCGCCACCTAAGGATAATTACAAACCAAGGTTACAAAATACAATAGCTTCACGATTGCATATATAAAAAAGAAAAACTAAGCCTTTTGAGGGTTAACTGGTAATATTAAGGTAACAAAAAAGAGCTCTTACAAGAGACATTGTTGGTCGGGAGTAATTACAAACCAAGGTTACAAAATACAATAGCTTCGCAATTGCATATATAAAAAAGAAAAACTAAGCCTTTTGAGGGTTAACTGGTAATATTAAGATAACAAAAAAGAGCTCTTACAAGAGACATTGTTGGTCGGGATTTAAAATAGGTTCTAAGGCACAAGGAGGCAGCTACTATAATTCTTCTCATTTGTTCAGCCACATGTGCATTGTTCAAACACGGATCCAGCAACTCTTCCATATTTCCACCATGCAATACTGGCTTTGCCTTTTCACAAACAAAAAGAAGATCAAAAGAAAGTATATGTTAATCGGTCAAAATGTTCAGTTGATTTGTAATATAAAAATTCTAAATTTTCTCAGTATATAATATCACATCACTTTATAAATTATTGGTTTAAGGAGAAGAAGATACCCATGCAACAATGCTCTCATGACCTTTAGGTGACCCAGCCTGGATAGGTTTTCGGCCTGATATAAGCTCAAGTAGCACCACACCATATGCATAAACATCTATTTTCTCATTAACCTTTCCATACATGAAGTACTCAGGTGCCAAATACCTACCATAAAAGAAAATTATTACAAAGTTACTGATAAGTACTGTAAAACAGGAAAAATAACACAAGTAAATTATACAAATAAAATCAGGTCATTTGCTATTAAGCAAAACTAATAAAAAACTATCAAGTTTTTTTACCCAAATGTGCCAGCAATATCATTACAAGTGAGGTTTGAAGCAGGATATGAGACTCGTCTTGCAAAACCAAAATCTGACAGCTGTAACAGAAGCAACAATGTTACAAATTGAATGTTAAATTGTATTTATCAAAGTGCTTGCATTTTCTGCCTAGTTTTATTTGTTACTTGAAAATAATAATATTGAATTGTGACTTGAAAATAATAATATTGAATCATATGGGAATGTTGCCAATACTAACCTATACTGATAGATTGTCGTATAGACAAAAGAGGTACAAACCTGTGGCTCAAAATTCATTGAAAGCAGTATGTTTGATGACTTTACATCTCCATGAATCACTGGCTCATTGGACCCACCACCCGAATGCAAATAGTCAAGTGCTTTGGCTATGCCAACAGCTATCCTGTACCTCTCCCCCCAGCTTAGAACATGCTTGTTCTCTTGTACACCTGAAAAGAATTAAAAAGAACTATCACCATTGACATAACAATTTGTGCAAGTATTGTTTATACTCCTTGGAACTTCCTACAAATACACCTAAAACCCTAAGGAAGAATATACAGTGCCCCATGTTTTGCCATCCGGAGTGTCCCCACCAAATGCGACTGTGGTTGCCATAGTTTTTGTGGGCCCCACACACATAGGTTGTGGGGCACTGTATGAAAGTCCAGTGAAAAATTATGGGTGTGCTTTTCTGTTTTAGTTAAATTATTTCATGTTTACAATGTTATCTTAGAGAAAGCATAGAATAAGCATCTGTAATAGCCCAGATGAAATATTTCAATGCACGTGGATATTCAAAATTTAAGTAAAAACTAGTATATGTGCAGCAGGACCCTGTAGAGGGTTCAAACAAATAGAAAAGTCAAGACGGTGTCAAGGCAATATAAATAAACACAAAATCTCCTCAGAGTATGAAATAGAATATCAATTGACCAAAATGAAAATTCAATTTCAAATAAACCAAGGACTCACCGTGAATTTTGATTAAGCAATAATAATATTAGAAGGATAATTAAAAGGATTAATGCGAATAAATAAATAACATAAACTAATAATCAATGAGAAATATATGTATATATATATATATATCAATAAATAAACAATCAGCTAATATGTGTATAAATAAGAAAATTTAATTTACAAACAAATTTAGCAGACGAGAGTAAGGTGAATTACCAGATTTGTAAGGTGAATTATCAGATTTAGCAGACGAGCTTATGCACGCTCACTCTCCTAGGGCGTTATCGCCTCGGGAGCCCGAATTATCGTTTATGCGGCATTGGCGCCGCATAAACATAAAGTCCTAAATTCGTAAGTTGGGTCGCTGGTGGCGCCCGCTTAGGCAAGACCCAAGTTCCTAAGCTGGGACGCTGGTGACGCCCGCTTGGCATAGATCTGGTGATTTACAAATCGGGATATTTATGTCGAGTGTTTGATTCTCGTACCTTATATTTTATTTTATATTATTATTTCCACAGATTTTTCTATTTCGGGGTTATTTGCCATTTCATATCATTCATGTAGGTGTGTTCTCAAATGTATAAAATAATAATACATTAACATATATTAAAATATTTCATTGCATTTAAAATTCGGTATCGGTATTTGGGTCCAGTCTAGAAAAGAAGATCAAATATTAAGGCTGGATCTAAATCCATACTGAGAAATTTAAAAATTACTCACGTTTCCACGGTGGTTGTGGGATCCAGGTATTTCAGGTTCGGGATCTTATTGGAGCGAGTGCTAGGTACAGTCCTGCGTGATATCAGAGGTGCTTCGCCGCATCAGCACAGTTAGGCGGGTAGATGATAGGACTTACCGGGTATCGGATTTTTGGTTTCTTTATTTGGGCTTTATTTGAGAGATTTTGCTACCCATTCCGATGGAGTTAGCCCCGCTGGTGTTAGGCGTTGTATTTATCTGTATATTCTGGACTACTATTATTTTGTATTATTATTATTATTTTGTTTATTCTGAGATTTACTTTATTTTTATTCACTTAGCCTTTCGTACACACGTCTCGTCGTGCGTACGTGGCGGGATTAAGCACCCCTAATCTGTTTTAATTATTTTGGGGTGTGACATACACACACATTTTAAGTGCCAAAAAAAGCAATAATGGTAAAAATAGCATACCATGCAGAATTTCCTCTAAGCTTCCATTAGACAAGTAGTTATACATCAAAATAAGGCTTTTATTCTCAAAACAAAAACCAGCTAAAGAAATTATGTTTGTGTGGCGCAAACATGATACAATCTGCATTTCACATATGAACTCCTTGAGGGCCGCTTTACTAGGTTTTAACATCTTTACAGCCAGCTCCCTCCCTTCTGGAAAATTTACCTTGTAGACCCTGCTCGTGCCCCCTTTTCCTATTAGCTTATCTACAACATAATAAATCCAATAACTTTCACAAGTTAAAAGGTATTCCCCATGTTTAAAAAGGAAACAAGCATTTTGTGTGGTTGGAGAGTATTAATTATTGACTAATTAATATTTCAGGCACCAAGTTCGAGAATTATTTAAAAAGAAAATAAGCTAAGGCCTTCATTACAAAAGGAGCGAATCAGTTGTATCGTCTTATACTCGACAAGGCAAAAAAAATTGTGGTGTATATGTAGGATAGTTAAGTTTTAGATAAGCAAAATAAGTAACAAATAGAGAAAACAAACCAGCAGAAAATTTTGATGTAGCTACTTGAAGTTCCTCATATCCAAAACTTTTGCAAAACGAAGTAAACGTCTTTTCAAAATTTTCTAACTCCTTTGGAGGCCAATCTTCACTCAATTTCAAATCACTACTCGAGTTCATAACACCACTCCTAATTGGGTTATCGGACCTCCCATCCAAGTGCAATCTGGTCGGAAGCCTCATTGCCTACCTCACCACAGTCCACTCTGACGAGTGACACCTCCTATGAGTTAGAACTCTCTTTCTCAGACATTGGGACCCACCATTCAATTTCTTATTGGATTTGTTGAAAGATAAACTTAATTTTAGTATTAAAGTTAAATAAATTAGGAAATAAAGGGAGACTCTTTGGCTTCAGCACTTTGGCAGAATTTTAAGGCCGGTTAATGACAGCATTTAAAGGAGAAAATAGATGTAAAATTTAGTGTATTACTTATGGATGAAAAACTCTTGAAGTCTAGTTTCCAATGGTTCAAATTTCAAATCGTTTGGAGTTCCCTACAGAGAGTTATGGTGATTTTAGTGGACAGAGGTCAACTGAAAGGGTGTTGTTTAGAATTCTGTTTTTTTATTATGAATTTTAAGAGTCATGTCTAAGGCTATAAATAGACTTGTATTCTGTTGTAAGTAAGTAAGAGAGAAGAGAAAAAGTGTAAGAGAAATAAAAGATATAGTTTGAATAGAAAGAAATTTCAGAATTATTCTCTCTTCCTTCCACCGAGATATATCATATTATAACAAATTGGTATCAAAGCCAATGGCGAATGTGACGGGTCAAATGCCGCTACCACGACTAACGGAGACGAACTATGAGAACTGGAGCATTCAAATGAAAGCTCTTCTCGGATCTCAAGATGCATGGGAGGTGGTCGAAGAAGGTTTCGAAGAACCAACAAATACCACGGGATATACGACGGCTCAAAACAAGGCGTTGAAAGAGGCGCGATTGAAGGATAAGGCAGCACTATACATGTTGTTCCGAGCCGTTGACGAGTCGGGCTTTGAGAAGATTGCCGGTGCAACTACTTCAAAAGAAGCGTGGGACATTTTAGAAAAAAGTGTTCAAAGGAGCCAACCGAGTCAAGCAAGTGCGTCTCCAAACTCTTCGTGGCGAGTTGGAGAGTATGGAGATAAAGGAGTCAGAAAGTGTATCTGAATACATCACTCGTGTACAAGCCGTGGTGAACCAACTCATTCGTAATGGAGAAGCGTTAACCGATGCGCGAGTTGTGGAGAAGATTTTGATATCATTAACCGACAATTTTGAGAATGTTGTGTGCGCGATAGAAGAGTCAAAGGACCTTGTGAAGCTCACAGTCGACGAGCTTGCCTGTTCTCTCGAGGCACACGAACAACGTAAGAAGAAAAAAAGAGAGGAGACACTCGAGCAAGCACTTCAAACCAAGACGTCAATCAAAGATGAAAATGTACTCTATTCTCAAAATTTTCGTGGTAGAGGGCGCGACCATGGAGGTCGTAGTTTTGGTCACGGTGAAGGTCGTGGACGTGGAAACAGTTATGAAGAAAATGATGAGTCGAACCAACAGAATTGGCATGGTCGAGGACGTGGTCGTGGGAGAGGCGACATGTCAAATCATTCAAATGTTGAGTGCTACAACTGTGGCAAGCATGGGCACTACGCAAAACAGTGCAAATCAAATATCGAGTATTATAATTACGGTAAGTATGGACACTACGCAAATGAGTGCTATTCTGAGAAAAAGGTAGAAGAAAACGCGAATCTAGTTGCAGAAGAGGAGACAAAAGAAGATGGTGTTCTCATGATGGCCTATAAAAATACCATTCCCGACAGCGACACAGTGTGGTATCTCAATACAGGCGCTAGTAATCACATGTGCGGACACCATTTATTTGCAGATATGCAAGAGGTAGAAAATGGGCATGTGTCATTTGGAGACGCATCTAAGGTTCGAGTGAAGGGCCGAGGTAAAATTTATTTTTCTCAAAAGGATGATAAAGAAGGATCGATTGAGGATGTTTATCATGTTTCTGATTTGAAGAGTAATATACTTAGCATGAGGCAACTATTGGAGAAGGGATATTTGGTTTTCATGAAAGACCGGATGTTACATTTGAAGGATAAAAAAGACCGGTTGGTTGCACGTGTAGAGATGACAAAGAATCGAATGTTCAAACTGAACTTAAGAAATGTGCGAGAAAGGTGTTTGCATGTCAACATGGAGAAAATTGAGCAGTTTTCCAGTTTGGTGGATGAATGGAGGGGAAAAGCAGAGGAACAGGAGATCCGACTTGAGGAGGTGCATGAATCAGAGAAGTGCAAGACGGAATCTCTTGCCTCAGCCATTCAACAACTGGAGGAGAAGGAGCAGCTGTTGGAGAAGTTGCATCAAGCAGAGTTGCAAGTAAAAGCGGCAAGTAAGGCAATGGAAGAGGCAAGAACAGAGAGTTCGCAATTGAAGGAGAGGTTGTTGGACAAGGAAAACGAGTTGCAGAGTATAACACAAAAGAATGATGAGCTACGGGCCTGTTAGTCAAAGGCTGAAGAAAATATAGTTGAGTTGAGTTCTCAGCTCAAGGAGGTGATAACTGTAGAGAAAGTCCAAGAAATGCCTGAGAAAGCAAATTCCGTGATAGATGTAGAAATTGAGAAGCCAAAAGTGGAGGAAGAAGAGTCACTTCATAGGTGCAAAGAGAAAGAATCAAATAATAATGTCAAGCAGAGTTGCAAGTAAAAGCGGCAAGTAAGGCAATGAAAGAGGCAAGAACAGAGAGTTCGCAATTGAAGGAGAGGTTGTTGGACAAGAAAAACGAGTTGCAGAGTATAACACAAAAGAATGATGAGCTACGGGCTTGTTAGTCAAAAGCTGAAGAAAATATAGTTGAGTTGAGTTCTCAGCTCAAGGAGGTGGTGACTGTAGAGAAAGTCCAAGAAATGCCTGAGAAAACAAATTTCGTGATAGATGTAGAAATTGAGAAGCCAAAAGTGGAGGAAGAAGAGTCACTTCATAGGTGCAAAGAGAAAGAATCAAATAATAATGTCAAACAAGAAGGGGAGAATGGAGATGCAAAGGAAGAAGTGGTGGAGAGTAAAAATGATAGAGAATGAGTCTCATGTTGAGGAAAAAGGTGCAAAAGATGTAAATGTGAATTTGAAATCTGGTAATGGTAATGGTAATTAGATTGACAATGGATCAGGTTTGAGTGACACGGGTAAAAAAAAGAACTTGATGAGTAAGAAAAAAATCACTTTTGAAGAAAAATAAGATGAAAGAGTGTAATTCAGTAGCAATACCGATGGAATTTAGTACAAAATTCTCTAAGTTTGAAGGAGGAGATCGTACGGATGTAAGAAAGAAAAGAATTAAGTTTATGAGAGAGTTTTGTTGAAAGATAAACTTAATTTTAGTATTAAAGTTAAATAAATTAGGAAATAAAGGGAGACTATTTGTAGGGTTATAAAAAAACCCGGACGGGTCAGACCCGACCCGCTGAACCCGTGGCCGCGACCCGTCCCGCCCCGACCCGTCCCGCCCCGACCCGTGACCCAACCCGTCAAACCCGTGACCCGTTAGAACCGACGGGTCTAGCACGGGCGCGGGCAAAAAAATTTCAAAAAAACCCGTGCTAGACCCGACCCGTTTTGGACCCGTCCCGACCCGACCCGACCCGCCCAACCCGTGCAAACCCGCCCCCGACCCGTCCCGGGAATCCGTGCAAACCCGTGAAAATTCAAAAAAATTCAAAAAAATATGGAAAAAATTAATTTTTTTGGTAAAAATATAAATAATTATATATTTTAAATATTCTTAATAATTATTTTTGAATTTTTCGGAAATTTTGAGAATTTATTTGAATTTTATTGGGTTATTTTTGAATTTTGAAAAAAAAAATAAAATAACCCTTGGACCCGACCCGACCCGCCCCACCCTTGGACCCGACCCGCCCCGCCCCGCTGACCCGTCCGACCCGACGGGTCTAGGACGGGTCGCGGCCAAACCCCCCAAAATGGACCCGTCCTAACCCGTCCCGTGAAAACCCGTTGACCCGTCCCAACCCGTCCCGCCAAAACCCGCCGACCCGTGCAAACCCGTCCCAACCCGACCCGACCCGACCCGACCCGTTTTTAATACTCTAACTATTTGGCTTCGGCACTTTGGCAGAATTTTAAGGCTAGTTAATGATAGCATTTGAAGGGGAAAATGGACGTGAAATTTAGTGCATGACTTATGGATGGAAAACTCTTGAAGTCTAGTAGCCAATGGTTCAAATTTCAAATCATTTGGAGTTCCCTACAAAGAGTTATGACGATTTTAGTGGACAAAAGTCAGCTGAAATGTGTTGTTTAGAATTCTATTTTTATTATATATTTTCATTACGAATTTTAAGAGTCATATCTAAGCCTATAAATAGAATTGTATTCTGTTGTAAGCAAGTAAGAGAGAAGAGAAAAAGTGTAAAAGAAATAGAAGATATAGTTTGAATAGATAAAATTTTCAGAATTATTCTCTCTTCCTTCCACCGAGATATATCATATTATAACAAGATTCACTAGGTGAGTTGCATAAACTGGATACACTGGATTCATCCTCTGATGAGATAGTGCATACTGAACAGTTCCTGTTAGTGGTTCTGGACTCTGATCCATTAACGTTGCTGCTAGTTTTTTTTGCCTCACCTCCTCTTGGCCATGAACAGCGTAAATCTGCATCATCTATCTGGCTCATGGGTTTACTCTCTGCTTAGGTTGGGTTCTCAGAGGGCCAGGGACAGTACAAACCATTGTATTCATCATTGCTAGAGCTAACTGGGTTGTTCGCACTGGTTCCATCGTCATTACTAAATCCTGGAAGTATGCATTTCTGTGGCTTCACTTCTATAGTTAAGTTAGAATTGTCACTATCAGTGAAAATGCTGGTATGGAAGTGTCTTGGAGGTAACACGCAATAGAGGTCATTCACTTTGATTATACCTTCTTCTGATTTTGGCTTGACCTTATCTAATTACAAACACGGTTTAGAATTTATTTTATTGCATAGAGAAAAAAGAAAAGGTACATTCATTATTAAGCAAAATAACAAACCCAACTCTTAAAAGACCAACTTACCTGCTACTTCACTCTGGAATACAATTTTCCCACTATATATGGCAACAACTGAGCAAGTGGATCTCAGTTTCCTCGCACAATACTTCGCAATAGATAAAGAAAACCTAATAAAAGAGTATTGGTTAAACAAATCTTTAGAATATTATTATATTGCCCTCCAAACAGACCACAATACACTAAACCAGTTCAACTTTTAATAAATATATTACGTTGACATCAAATTTGTGAATTACACTATATCAGAACTGAAGGGGTACCAGATGGGTAGCATGTCAGTTTACAGACAGAAAATACATAAAAATAAATTGAAAGGAATTACAAAAAAAAAGTAAAATACTTATTCAGAGAGATTATAAGAACACGCTAGAAATCGGACAATGGAAAATTTTGAGAAAAAAAATGTCATATTATATTCCAAATCATTTTTAACACTAAATTAAATCCAGAAAAAAAAATACTTGTATGTCAAACAAAGCATATGAAAAATCATCTCACACTGGCAATGATAGTAAACAAACATTGGCAATGATAGGCCCAAAAAAGGCCCTCCAACTCATCTCACACTCAGACCGAAAGTCAGCCTGGACACTTACAATTACGGCACTTAATGTTACACCATAGTTAGGGTGGTAAAAAGAACAGATTCTAAATCAGTAATGCTGAAATTATATTCATATTCGTATTTTATTGAACGAATATATGTAAAATACAGTTATGAATGTTAAACGAATGTTAAAATTTAAAACTACATCTGTCTTAAGAGAATACAAATATAAATGCAAAATGAATATTCAACAGATATAGTTTTGTCATAGATATTAATATATATTACTAATAACTATGCATATATAATACAAATAAATATTTATATTAATAATAAGTATTTATAATGTATATATTTAATAATATTTATAATGATAATGTTGTATATAAATAAATAAATATTTTGATAACTAATATTATTTTATAATATATGTTTTGTTTCAAATACAGATAGTAGAGTCCAAAATCAAATTTGTATATGTATCTGCATTATTTTTTATGGATATAAACTAAATACAAATACAGATAATTAATATTTGAATACAGATGATTTGTTTGCAAATATTTTTTGGATATAGAGTTGAACAAAGTAGAATTATCCGCTTCGTTTACACCTTTAACCATAGTTTATCTCACCACAACTTTATATATATAAAGTCAGGCTATGGTGCACAGATGGTCCATGTGCTAGGGAATATTTTTCTGTCTTTAAAGTGTAAATGGTCAATCCGACTGGTTAAAATAATTTTCATATTAAAATCTAATTGAAAATTAAATTTTATATATTTTTAGAATTTTTTACTATTTTATAAGATAGTTAGAAAAACTCTTGATTTAATTATTAAGAGCCAATCAAATGAAGTGATTTTTTAACTATTTAAAAAAATAATCTAAAAAATATGAAATTGAGTCTCTAACTGAATTTTTATATAAAAATATCTTGACTGATCAAATTGAGTATTTAAACTTTAAATATAAAAAAATAATTCATAGCGCACAAAATATCTGTGCTACCTGTAATACGGTAGCCCAAGTATACTATACATGTATATGCCATCAGTCAAGAAGAAAACGCGAATTTTGCTTTACGATTCTGCGTCGTCCAATATAAGTTAAGATATGTGCAGATTTGATCTCCACCCCAGCGCAAAATTTTGCAGAGCGTCACTTCCAGTACCCGATTCAACATCTCTTCGCTCAATAAAGAAAGAAGTTTTCAATCAGATCATTTCTTGCCCTTTCTACCCCTCCTATTTTCCACGTTCCTGCTTGCTTTCTCTCACACTCACGATAACTCAATTTGTCCCAATTTACATTTGACACCAGTAATTGCAACACAATGTAAAAGATGAAGTTGCTTCAGCAGTGAAAAAAGAAGAAGAAGAAGAAGAAGAAGAATTTGTAGGTACCTTCTACTCGGAAAATTTGAGATTCACACAGAGAACAAGTTGTCAACTGATTATATCCAGTGCAGTACAATACTCTCTGATTATACCAAAAACATGGTAAAAACCAGTGCAGTACCCAATCAGTAGAGACTTTGCGAGAGGACGAGGTGCAGTGAAGATGCATGCGTCCTCTTGGTGTGATCTCCGGTGAAGCCATGTGGATGATCAGATTTCTTGGTGTGAGAGGCGGAAAGAAAATAAAATAGCCAGAGTCCAGAGATGACGGGAAGAGAAAAAAGAGAGCGGCAGAGATCGAATTGGAGGGCTGGATGGAGGCCGTGAAAATTTAAAACCTTTGTCCCTGGTGCTGGTGGTGGATGATCAGATCCGTCCGGATCTTAAGAGATATCAAACGGTTTAAAATACTCAAGTAAAATAAGTGTTACTTCGCAACTGAGCGTACGTAACCGCACTCTCTATTAATGGTCATAAAATTAATAGAAAAAATACATACTTGTATGTCAAACAAAGCATATGAAAAATCATTACAAAAAAAAAATGTACATTTTGTAGTACAAGATTCTATAGAGATTTTATATAAGTCAAACATAGAGTAGTATAATAAGCACGCTAATAAGTACTTGTTATATGCTCCTTGCTATTTCCGGGCCTCTGCCATGGGACTTGACTAAAAATTTACTAAATATTATTAGATATGTAGGTTTAGGTACGGAAATAGCACCCCGTTATGCATGGTTACCAAAAAAGCGAACTAAAATAGCTTCGTTTCTCTCTTCCTTCTCTTCTCCAGCTACCTTATATATTCGCTGGCATCTCCGAAACACTTTCTCATATAATTAATTAATGTATTGCATGCATTGAATGCCAGCTTGTTTTTCGTAGATCAGGAAGCTGCGCAATGGGGAGGACAAAGATAGTCATTCGGAAGTTAGAGACACCGAACAAGCGGAAAGTGACCTACTCAAAGCGGCGAAATGGCCTAATCAAAAAGGCCTTTGAGAGCTCTGTCCTCTGCAATACCAAGGTGGCTGTCATCACCTTTTCCCCCGGAAAGAAACTCAGCCATTTCTCACGCCCTGGCAGGTACACATGCATATAATATATATCACAGATGCATTATGGTGCTTTGCCTTCATGCATGATCAATCATGTCTTTTTTTTTTCATTTTACTCTTTTGCAGTATGCACGCACTGCAAGCAGTGTGCTTGTCATTTTTTTTATGTGTTTATTACTAACTATATTAATTTTGCAGGCTGGAGGATATCTTGATTGAATTTCTCAAAAAGTTAGAAGAATATCCGAAGGACGAGAAGGACAAAAACAATGAACAAGAAGAAACCCGGTACTATATATCTTAATTACTCTTATATATTTTCTCAATGAATGCCTCACCATGACACCATGAATATAGATATGCAGCTCCTTGTTTTAACGTTGAGTAACATTAATTTTAAGTAGCAAATGTAGTGCACTACATGTAAGAACTTGAGAAGATAGAAGCCAGCTCAATGAAACTTCAATTTGGAAGTCTGAAAATATAAAAGAAATTGACCACAAGCCTGGCTATTAATTAGTGAAAGGACCTGTGCAAAGAAATTAACATGAAAAATACAATTAATCATATTCTCAACCTAGCTTAATTAATTCTGTCTTGTTGGATTGTTGCTTTTCTTTTTGTTATTGTTATAATTTCATGGTTGTTGGTTTTATACTTTTACTATTAAATATTAATTTGGTCAAAGAAACTCTCTCCTTGTATTGTTTCTCACTCTTAAAAGATATATATGATCTACCTTTTTCTTCTTTTCCCCCTTCATCTTTAATTTGTGGGCTGCAGCAGGGGGCTGATCGCCATCAGAGATGTAAGTTCTCTGTTCTGTACCTAATTTAGTTTCATAATAATAATATTGATAATAATAGGATACGCCGTAACAAAAATTAAATTTACAAATAATAATAGCAATAATTAATGAAAAATATATAGATATAATTTATCTTCTCTGCCTTAAGAAATCCTTTTGTTTCATTGAATGCAGCGTGTAATTGCAAATCTTGAAAATATTAAAACACAAGATAACATGGCATCGGCGCAGAAATATTTGGCGTATGTTCTTCTTTTAGTTTCCTTTGAATAGAACATATATATATATTATCACAGAAATTGTTGTTGCTCATTAGCCATTATTTGTCTTGCTTTCAGAAATGGGGAA
>CAXKVV010001302.1:0-21349 GCA_964058805.1 Schoenoplectus triqueter
ATGATGTCCTCGAAGTGCTGATTATAAGATTGAAAAGAAGTAGTAGAACAGAGAAAAATTGATAGATATGTACTTTGATCAGCGGCACTTGATGATGTCAGGTGCGAGGAAAGCGAATGATCGTCGGGTGCGAGGAAAGCATTCGAATTCGGTGAGAGAAGAGGAGCACGAACGATGGTGAGGGAGAGAGTTAGGCGAGAGGCAAGTGGAGTGTGGTGTGAGGGGGCGTGAGGCGTTCGATAGCAGAGAAGTTTGCTTTTTTGAAATTGAAAGAGAAACGTGAGGGCATCGGGTGCGATTTAATTTACTCGTCCGAACTGGAGAAAGCGAAAGCGGATATCGGTTTCAATGTAATCACGACCGTTAATTGGATGTTATTTTTAATTCAGATTATTTGATTGTCTGATAAAAGGGTATATGTAAAAATTCATGTCTTAAAAAATTTAAAATATCTGGACGAAATAACTGGACTAATCCAGTCTTTAGATGTTTTTTAAGATAGTAAGATAAGAAATGTTTTAGTAACTATTTTTTTAGATCGTCTATAAATTAAAAATAAAAATAAACGCATGAATTGGAATAAAAATCTGAGCTTAAATTATCACTTAATAGTTAATATATATCTTTACAAAATGAATGATAGTATCTAAAATATCCCTCCTAAATCCATATTATAGAAACTTAATTAGGGTCCAACAGCTCAAATACATCACCGTTCTTATTGAGAAGACTATCATTTGCATCCATTCTTCAATGTGTTTTCAAGTGGGATAATCTTCACCCTGCTCCAAATGTATGTTTTCCCTCAGAGACGATAAATAATTGACAGCCTGATATCAAAGACTCCTATAGAAAAGAAGCACCTTTCATAATTAGCTAATTATGAAAATAAGTATGGTCAGGGGCTGAATTTACATTTGTATATCTTATTTTTTACCTTTGTCGAGATTACATATTTAACAAGAGCAGGTCTATGCTCAATTAATGCATTTTCGGATACTTGAATCACCACCTATTGAACAAAGATAAATGAACCAAAAAAATAGTTAAGCGATGCACCGTGCAAAGAAGGTTGCCAATAGCTCTGTCACATATCTCTATACCACCCTAACATAGAATATTTGAAGATATTAAAATCACAAAGTACCATACATGTAATGTAACACACAAGAGACATTTATCAACATATTTTGCCCCTTTGACAACGAGCTGCATGGACTGTGCTTGCCATAACAGTACCGGTGCGTGATAAACGGTGGCGGATCCAAGGTTACCCCGGGGCACAAGATTTTGAAAAATTATGTTTTCGGTAATTTATCTTCCTTGAAAATTTATTTTGTCCCTCTGAATTATCTGATTATTTTTATTGAGAAAAAATATTTAATATCGTGCATAATAAAATAATTATGTAAATATATCAAAATATAAAATTACGTAGACAAAAATTTTCTTCATCAACTTGATTATCTATTATTTTGAGCTTTATTTTGTTGTTATTTTTAATATATAAGGTGTTATTATTTAATATTTTTTTATTAGATAAGAATATATATTAAATTATTAATTTTTTATTTAGTATCCGATTAATTAATGGGTTTGAATTCGATAAGCTATTATATTCCGATAATTGTCTCTGTCCCCCTGACCAAAATCCTGCATCCGCCACTGGTGATAAAGATGCAACAAATTGGGGCTTAAATACAAGTATTTAATTTGTTTATCTTAGTTAACGATGACTAATTTTAAGTACATACATATATCTATCTAATTAATCTACAACCACACTTTATAAAAAAAAAATTGTTCATAACTCTATTTATTGTATGGGCTAGATTTTGTACATAACAAGATTTGCACGATGCAAGAGCATTTTTTAATACTATGTACTATAACGCTGTAAAAAAAATTCTTTGTTTCTTTCAATGAAATAGCAATCGCCCTCTGCTTTAAAAAAATAATAATAAATAAATAATGAAATAGCGTAGAAAATGTTGAATTTAGCCAGGGCGGGCAGCGCCGCAGCACTGCAGCAGCGAGCGCCTTTCAGATGAAACGCCTGGAAACCCAGCGCATGCGTTAATTAATTTATTTCTTAAACTCAAAGGGCCATATCTTGTGCGTTAATTGCTTAGAGGGTACGGGCTGGATCTGGACAGATCGGGCCTTGTCATATTTGTATTCCGACTTCGGACAGGATGGGCCTTCAATTTTAGATCCGATAGTTTGGGCCGGACTTCATATGGCTCTCGAACTTTCGGAGGACATTTTTTGGGAGGATCGTAGTCTTTCGAATCGAAAAATTGATTCAAAAGGTTTGAGAACCGTTGATTTTGCATCGAAATTTGTACTTTTAACAGATTCGAGGTCTGAAATTCACATTTTTAATAATTATTACAAATTCCGATACAAAATCAACGATTTCTGAATTCTTTGAACTAATTTTTCAGTTCAAAGGGCTGCGGATGTAAACCGAGCGCCACTTTTTGTTGGTTCTTCTAATTTGGAGTGGGAGCTTGGACGGTAGCAAAGTTAATTTTCTTCTTTATGACTTTATCTCTTCCTTTTCCATTCCTTCTCTTATCCTCTGATAAGAGCAGATGGTTAATTTAAACCTCACTCAACGATACTAACCGTTGATCAAAATGGAACATCTAATCTAAACATTGTTGTGTGAAAAATTTTCTGATTGCATTGAACATTTCATACTACTTCAGATACATGCACAAACATTAACATTATTGTTCAAAGCATTTCTTCTAGTCTAAAATTTGGGTGAGAGATCCAGTATTCATCAGATCAAATTTTGAATATTGTTTTTTTTCTTGTACTGTCCTAAAATGTAAAATGACTAATCATTGGGTAGTACCAATAATTGTTCGGACCTTCACTGACTGCATTATTGTTCAAATTTTTCTATTACTATTTCTGTTTAATTTTAGGAAGAGTTTATTTTTTAGTCCCTAAATTAAATTTTCTTTAAAAAAAGGTTGGTTTCCAACATTTATTTGAACCAAGTTGATCCTTTATTTTCTTTTAAAACAATCAAAGTTGAACTTTAAACAACACCAAAATAAGTCCTGATTTTTTTTTAAAAGGAACTAGTTTAATTAGTTTTAAAATAAAGTTTAAGGATTATTAGTTTTTTGGTAAAAAAATTGAGGACTTATTTAATGTAATTTAATTTAAAACTAAGAAACAACTTGTTTTTTTTTCCAAAAAGTTCAAAGACCTATTTAGTGTTTTTTTAAAAATGTTTAAGGACCTATTTGATACAAATAAATTTTAAGGGACCAAACTTGTCTTCTAAAAAAATCAGAAACCAAAAATAGACATTTCTTTTAAATGATTGTGCGCGTGAGGTAGAAGAGAGAGAGTATAATTCTCTCTTAAATGTGCAGTTCAAAATTAGAAAACTCTAGCGATCATTAGATTATGTAAACAGCTAACTCGAACAAATCAAATAGGACCGTAACTACTAACTATGCATGGTGTTAAAATTTATATATCGAAGAAAACAATTTCTCCAAAATTATAAATTGTGCCGTCCGACTAGGGCTGCAAACGAGTCGAGTCGAGCCGAGCTGGGCTGAACTCAAGCTCGGCTCATGAAAATTCGAGTCGAGTCGAGCCGAGCTCGTGAAACAGTTCGAGCTGAAAAACCTAGCTCAAACTCGGCTCGTTACTATTCGAGCTAGCTCGCGAGCTGGCTCACGAGCCAATGCATGTGCGTTGACTCAATTTGATATTTAGATTTAATACATCTACAAACTATAAAGTTGGTATATCTAAAAGATTGATATGAGAATTGGTACAAAATTGGTATATCAACAAACTATATTTTCAATGACATCTTCGCTGCATTAATTTGAATGGATGGACCAACAAAAAACTATCGAGTCAGATATACGAATCTAATTATAAGCGAGCAAGAGACGTCTTTAAACCGCTGACATGGTGAGATGGTGAGAGATGGTGAGAGAGGAGTTATCAGATTAGAGTTCGGCAAAAAAAATTGTAAAAATTATTTTTTATTCGAGCTGAGTCGAGCCACGAGCCGAGCCGACCCCAACTCAAACTCGGCTCATTTAACTACCGAGCCAGATTAGCTCGAGCCAAATTAGCTCGAGTCATTTTAGCTCGAGCCAGATTAGCTCGAGCCCGATCCGAGCCCGAGCTGAGCCACGAGCCCGAGCTTTTTTGTGCAGCCCTACGTCCGACTGTGGTAGCCATTCTGACAATCTGAATTGCGTTATTTTACTTGTTCATGAAGAAGAATATGTACATTAGTGATGCATAATATTAATTATGTACTTCAAAATTCTGGTTTGATCGGCTGTATGCTTACGGTAGATTATTATCAGACTAATCATGTTTATGACCTTTAGAGTCTACCAAAGAACTTAGTTTGACAACTGAATTGAAGTAAAAATGTAACAATTATTTATTTTTTGAAAAAAAATAAAGATTCAAATTATCTAATTTAAGTATCATGTGTATTTCGTACATGCAATCTTTCTCACGGAGGATATTGACTTCACCGTTAAATCAAAGGCAAATTCTCAATTTATCATTTAATTCAATTATTATTAGTATTAGAATTGTAACTCGGGTTTCATTCCAATAATATATCCTTTAAGTAAATAATTAATAATATATGATTTTGAATATATTTAATAAAATTTTACATTAAAAAAATTTAGACATAATATTTTTAAATGCTAAATAATAATGATAATTATAATAATTATTATTATAATAATAAATAATATAGTTAAACACATAATAATCTATGATCATATAAAAAGTGAATCATTTAAAGAGTTAAAATTCACCTTAAAGATATTACATACATTATTTTAAATGAGAAGAGAGAAATTATTTTATATGAACCTTTGGATTTAAGAAGTTGAAAAGATTAAAATAAAATCAATCATGTAGAAAAGTGATGATATAGCATACTTAAAAAACTCAGAAGCTTAATCCTCTTTATGAATTATTATTATTAATTTATTTATGTCTGATGATGATGTAAAATGTGATGAAAACAGGATTCTGACATTGTAGTGGGAACTAATGTAAAAGCCTACATATTAGTTGTCTTAAAACTGATTGAATTATTGAGAGTACAATTTTTGTCAAGGTTAATATATCTCTTGTGATGAAATAAATTGGTGAAGTTAATGAAGTTCATTTAATCGTTTTATTTCTTCAAAACTACTCCTGTTTGGCGGAATTGAAACAACGGATAAACTTACACCACTGTTACTTTGTGATATTGATCTGCTTTTTTCGTGTACCGAAATCACTGATTTACTAGGCACATAAAATAATTTGAAAAAATGCATTAAAGTGAGCACCTGATTGATGTACGTGACGGGTTGTTTTCCCTTTCTGTCTCAAATTTCCATTAATATGCAAACTTAGTAGCAATTCCTACACATAATCCACTTCATTATGTGAAACTTTGATAAAGAAGAACAAACAGAACTTTTGTCACGGAGCAATTGATACATCACTTTAAGCTTTTGAAAAGCAACTCTATGGTTGTTTGGTGCGTGGTCCATAACGAGCTAAGGTTTTATTTTGGTACCACTATTTCAAGTGGTAAGTAACATAGGTAGTGCTAAAACCGAAAGAAGTCGATCGATTTCAGTTATGGATTTTAGTTCCAAGTTGATAGAATCAATACTCACATTAATCGCATGATTTTTTTATGAAGAAATGGGGACTTGGCCTCCAAATTTCATTGATACAAATATACAATAAAATATAACGTGTTAAGTTACCAACTGTGAGCAGTAAGCTATGTATGGGATATTACAAGAGAAGAAATATGAAGATAGTGCATAGAGAAAATTTGAGCAAATATTGTTTGGGATCACCGTGATTTTTTAAATAAGAATATAATAAATCTTATTTTAATAATAATTATTAATTAATTTTAATTTTAATAATAGACATGGCAGCACTAATCTCGCTGACACATATAAATAGCGTCAGTTGCAGTCATGTGACAAATGGATGATTCGGGAAATGATTGACGAGGTCAAAAATTCACGATTCAGGTAAAATTCATATATAATTTGATAGTTTGTTTTATATAATATAAAATATATATCAAAATTTTAAAATTTTAAAAATCATATAAAAAGAATATATAATAATATTTTCAATATTAAATAATATTTTTTATTTGCAAATAAAACATATTTTATATTAAATAGACGTATAATTCGTGAAATATCCAGCTGAGGTCAAAAATGAATTATTTCTGAATTTTATTACTATGGTTGCAATGACGTCTAAGGAAACATATCAGTGGGATTGACACCTTCCCACAAACACGTATGTGGACTAATGGAATAACCATCAAAGATGAGAGAGTGAATCCGGGGAATTAAAGTTTATGGAAATGCGCGCAAACACATATGTGGACTGACCTCTTCCCACAAACGTGTTTGTCCATTGGCACATTCGTGGGAATGTGTCAGTTTCAATAATATTTTTTTAAAAAAAATCACCGTGACTAGCGTATTTAAAGATATTATTTGACTGATGTGTTTTAAATACGTCACCGTAACAGATGCGTTATCATGCTTATTACAGTTCTAATTAATTAATTAATACTTATTTTTATCAATAATTTATTATATTCTTATTTAAAAAATCACGACAGAAATAATCCCTCATTTCTAATAGAATTTCCCCGTGAACATTGCTTGGAGTTCTGCAGTTTCTTTTTTTTTTTTGAAAATTATTAGAAACCTCCTCTGTAGTACAAATGTTGTAATCTACGTACCACAGACGGATAAGGAGTGTCTGATTTTGACACATGTCGGAACGGATACTTGTAAACATCTCTCGACACATGTTTGATACAATCAATCATTTATAAAGACACAATCAATGTGTTGATACCATGTATCGTAAAGTCCTTACGAGTCGGATTGAATTTCATAAATATCAGAGTTGAATTTATATATGTTTAGTGGAAGAATTTGAGTAAGTAGAGAAGAAAGAAGATGTTGATGAACTGTTTTATTGTATTATTCTCTCTCTTTTTATTTATACAGTTCTAAATCTATTTATATAAAAATCTAACTAGCCATTGTACTGTAGCAAGTACTGTAGCAACAGTATTATATTTAAATTTCTAAACTAACGATAACTTTTCTACACAAATTATACTATCTATTTTATTTATTCTCAACACTCCTCCTTAAATTAGAATTGAAGATATCAATCAATCCTAACTTGCTTCAAATATGTTTAATTCATTTGAGTGTGTCTGCAAATAAGTGGCTTCTCTTTCTTCATCTTTATATATTAAATTAGACTTTTTATTCTCTTTGCATGATTCTTTGTCCTCTTTGTAGGATTGTTTGTCATTTTTGTTCTTTGAATGTCAATCCCTTATTTTTTCTGTTTCAATGATAAGCAAAGTCTGAGTATATAAATGATTTTGTTGTTCTCTCTTGTGATTTGTCTTTGGTTGGCGTCAAATGGATTCATTGTTCTCGTTCTTTCGTCCTTTGCTTTTTGTCCTCCTTATATTCATTGCACATGTCTATGTATACTCTTGTCATGCAATAAAAGTCAAGAAAGATTATTAGCTTGTGTTACTCCGGTACTCCATATAACTTGACGAACATGAACTGGCTACGTATCGCACCCGATGCGTGCTCGGTACAGCATCAATACATATCACATATGCCACGTGGTATTGGTTTGATCGTAGGTTTGATAGGAATTGATTTGATCGTGGGTTGGATAGGAATTGGTTTCATTCTGGTTTGGAAATATTCCCGTCAAAAATTTACTGCCGCTCGGTTGTTCTGCAGTATAATTTTCTTCATCGGGATTATAATTTAAATCCGGTAGCATTTTGAAGAAAAATGGATGTTTGTTGTAATTGGATGTTTGTTGTTTTTGTGGTTGTGAGAAATGAACCGCGGGGTGGTATTTATAGCAAAGATAGACGCCACTGGCACTGGCGTGGTCTGAGGAAACGCGCCACTGTCAGTGGCGCGTTTGGTGAAAGACGCCACTGCCAGTGGCGCGTTTGTGAAAGACGCCACTGGCAGTGGCGCGGTTTGGTTCGTAGATTTGGAATTTACCCGTTCTCACTCTTATTATTAATAATATTATTTTATTAATAATTATTTATAATAAAATCTGTTTAACTTCTGTGTAACTTTTAACATTTATGTTTTCTGTACCAATTTTAACATTTTATTTTTCAACTTCGCTTACAAAGTTAATATACTTACTAACTGTGTTTAACTCTTTTAGAATATTTTATCACAATAAAATAATTCTTTTTTAATATATTATATAAATATATATTATTAAAAAATATATTAAAATATGATATTATATATAACCGCATTTGTATCCTGAATTTTCTAAAATTTTTGTATCGCCGTACCCAAATCGTACCGGATACAATATCTGTACCCAAACCCGTACAACATAGCTATTACCGTATCAACATCTGATATCGTAGATAATAAATGTTTCCATATATAGACACATTTACAAATAGGGATATCCATAGTTTTTAAATGGTTTTACTGCTAGTATTATCATATGTTATTGATAATTTTAGCGGAAATGAAATGATAATATTAATAATGAAGTTTAAAAGTTTATAAGAAAATATTATGATAAAAAAAGATACAGAGTGAAGGGAGAATAATTTCTATCTGCTAAGCTTTAATTTATTGTGCTACTACAACTATGTTATTTGGAAAACAACGTTCCAGTAGGTAATTACGTGACCGAGTTGATTTTAATTGCAAGATTATTCAAAAGTCCATTGGATTGGAATAATTAACACGTTCCCTGAGCGGAATCCAAAATAATAGTTGCAATGAACAATGCATTACATGTCGTCCAAACAAAATTGGAATATTCTACGATTTGCACGTTGGGTGTCGGAACTCGGAGATGATCAATTCTTAATTATTTTTCTTGAGCTGGATGCTTAGAACGGATAGTATGAATCGATTTTTTTTATTTTCATAGTCTAAATAATTAATTCAAATATCTCAAAATATTTTCTATATGAATATCTAATTGTAAATCAAATTTTATATTTTTTTAAAAATTACTATATTTTTAGATATTTAAAAATAAATTCACTTTTTTTAAATGGATCGTACTAATTAAATCAGGTGATTTTCTAACTATGTAAAAAAATTCTAAAAAAATAAAATCTAATTTACAACTAGATATTATACAAAAATTATTTTAGATAATTCAGATCAATTATTTTAACTTTAAAAATAAAGAATTGATTCTTAATACGAAAGTGATTCATACTATGTATAATATCATAGTCTAACTCTTTTTTCTTTATATTACTGACGCAAATTCTAGGCAAATCATGTTAAAATAAATATAATTGGTAAGGGAAAATATCGATACTACCAGCTTTTATATTTATGTTAAATAAATTAATATTCAAGTTGACAATTTTATTATTCAATTTAATTATGTTATATTGTAATCTTATTCTTTAACAATTATTATTAGGTGGGGATCGGTTGACGATGGATTATTTTTTATAATTTTGATAATGAGTTTCTTAATAAATATAAAAAATATTAAAAATGAATAAAAAATTATAAATATGTTTTTCCATCTATAGATTGATGGCCATTCAAATTTTGTATAATTTCATTATCGTTTGATAGTCCATCAAGTACCATTAAATTATAACCGTTGTAAATTACATGAAAATTTGATGGTCTTTGATGGACTATCAAATGATAACCAAATTGAATGAAATTTAAATGACCATGAATCCATAGGTACGTAGAAGAACACATCTATAAAAAAAGTTTTCATATTTACTTGAACATTCATTTTCAAAATTGTCAAAATAACCCATTGTCAACCGATCCCCACTCATATTATTAACTTAAATACTAATTCATTGAATAACAATAATATTATGAAAAATAAATTAAATAATAAAGTGATTAATTTAGAATATTAATTCATTTAATGTGAATACTACTTTGATATCGATCGTATCACCATGATATTTTCATCCAATAATTACTCACCCACCTATTAAACAAGCAGGTGAACAACAATTATCATATAGATAGCTGTCTCCGACTACTAATGTTACCTCTTTCTGGCATGAATGATTGCATGCAACATAAATCATCAGTTATGACTTGTGAGTAATGGAACCAAGGAGGCAAGATGAGCTGTGCGCCGACACTGAAGAGGCCAAGTAGCACAAACAGAGAACAATCAGCATATTGGAATCCAGCTCCTTTCCACACCAGTATAGATAAGAAGCAATACGTTTTCTTTCTTATTTTATTTCAGTTATCTTCTTTGTTCGTAAGAACCTATAGGGGAAAAAACATTATGCGTTCTTAGTAAGGATGGCCAGTGGATATGATAAGGATCAAATAGAGGTATTATCTCATGTATATCCATCTAAAATTAGTAGTCATCATGTCCTTTCAAGTAAATTTCGTCTTATCTAAATTTTATAATATTGTATTATATCAATCTCTAACAATAATGACGACAACAATATATTAATGAATTTTTTATAAATTATTTGTCCCATCTTACACATACCCTTATCCAATACTCAATGTGCTAACAAAAAGTATTTTCTTTCCTATACACAACTTGATATGGTAAGGATAAATTATGCGTAAAGAAATTTCATTGACGCGTGCAGTTGATTTTTTTTTTATGTAATACAGAAAAAAAATATAGTCTGTTTAAGTTAATTTTATGAATGACAAAGAAAAATCCACTAAATTGTTTGTTTAAGTGTCCATTCTTCTTTATTTCAATATCAATTATTAATAAAAACAAGCGTTTTCCTCAAAAAAAATGTAAATAATTAAGTGGTAGGCATAAAATAGAAAATTATTTTTTAAGTATATACAGTTAACAAAGAAATGCAAACTCTCAACCAGTAATATAATAACAGCACACTATCCAAAATTGTACAAAGCTGTATGGCAAAAAAAAAAACGTGAAGCGTGCACAAATGTAGGCTAGCCAATGGAAACAAATTTGTACCCCACTTTAGTCCTAAGAAAAAACGTGCAGATAATGATTGTGGTACTAGAATTTCTACAACAACAATATAGGAACATCAATGAAATAAAAAAAAAATGTAATTGTCACAGTCAAGCTAAATATAATTTTCGCAAAGATTATTGGATCGGAAGCGATTGTCTAAGGGCTAAGGCTCATCCGATCATTCAGAATCAGTCAAGCGCGCTTGTTAAAAATTAATCTATTTACACATGTACATTAAAAATTAGAGAAGAGATTCAATTACCACTATTTTGGTGCCACATCGGTGTCATTAAAATTAAATAACAAATAACTATTATTTAAATTCTTAAATAATAAAACTAATTGAAGGAATATTTTATAAATAACATTTTATATATGTATACAAAAAAATATATCATTTCGATATTATTTATAAAGACATCAAACGTTAATAAAATCAACGGACCAAATTTTACAATTTAGACATGTTACTTGATGGATATTCAAATGAAGTTAAAATTTTATGATTTTTCATATACATACAATTGAGATGATATAGAATACATCTAACAATTCACATTTTAAAATTTATACATAAATAAATAAATAACATCATGACATAAAAAAATAGTAATCATCCCTTCTCTAAAAATTATACATGGTTAGTACGATAAGTAATAAAATCAGTTGAAGAAACATAAAAGCGCCAAGGAAACGTACTTGGATGGTGCGGCCTGCATATTTTATTTATTTGCCAAATGGCCTGCCTGCCTGTACTTGGACCCCAGTAAGGATCCAGCTCCTCTGACGCGCTGTATGCATGTCGATTGGTACATTTTAGGGGGTCTGGTTTTTTCTCCTATCGCCATAGAATTGGAGCACTCTTCTGACGTGCAGCGCAGCAATGCGTGTCAGAGGACTCGAGTAACTTGTGGCAGTTTCGTCTGAAACAAAATTTATAGTCTTTTTCGCTGCATAACAAAGTTCTTTAATCAAGCCATATTGACTGGAAAGCACAAGATCTCTCTAATGGTCGAACAATGACAAAGAAAGGGACTAAGGATCTTTCTTTTTTAATTAAGCATAATTAACATAAGTCTTATCTATATTAGAAGTCACGCTAACGCAATCGATTTTCAAAACTAAATTGCAATAAATTTAACTAATTTCTATCCTGAACAAAGGTATTGCCGAGCTCAAAATAATATTTTATTATATTTTAAGGTAATGAGATTAGAGTATGTTATGTAACAAGCTATTTTTAAAAATTATATGCTCTTTCAAAACCAATTTACAATGTGGAGATGTTAAAATAAAATAAAATTCATATTTAGCAGTAGACCAATTCTTGGTTTTTGTCAAGTTATATTTTATTTCTTTTATTATTTGGTTTTAACCATGTCTGGTTGAAATAAGCGAACTTATTCCTCACTTACGTAAGTCAAAAGTGCATAATTTAAGGAGTCATAAGTGGGAGTAAAGGAAAAATATGGTTCCATAACTTAAGGAGCCTAGGAATGTGGTATAAATTATTCCTCAAGTTATAGAGCCATGATCCATAATTCATATTAATAATAATGATGATAATATTATTATTACTATTACTATTACTATTTTTCTTATTATTTTATGATTGTGGTTATAAATAATATTATAATTATTTTACCATCAAACTTTAAATATTATTATTTTAATTATAAACATTTGATTATTATTTTTTTATGATTATTATTTTTATTATTTCATTTTATTACTGGAACTTTTAATTATAAAATATTTAATCATTATTATCATTATTTTAAAAAATAATGATAATCAGTTAATTAAAATAATTTAGTTAAATATTTTTTATATTATTATAATCCTTATTTTTTATAATTATTATTAAATTTCATCATGATTATGGTTTTATATGATTATTATATTACAAATTATATGATTATTATTTTTATTAATTACTATGTTATTATCATTTTGATCATTGTTATATTTATTATAATTATTTTGGTGTTATAATATTATAATTATATTGGTATTTTTTAATTTAAAATGATAAATGATTATTAGTTAATTATAATTATGTAGTTCAATATGTTATGTTATTAATTTATATTTTTAATATGATTATTTTATTTTCATGATGATGTTGAAATAATAATGATCACGATGCTGATGAAAATAATGATGATGATGTTATTCATAGCATTGTTGTCATCAAAAAATATTTTTAGTTTTATTGTTGATATCATTATCATTAGTTATACATTTTAACACAAGAATATAAATAGTATTTCTTCTTATTCCCTTATTTGCTCAATCAAATAAGGATAGTTTACGGTGGCATAACTTTACAAAAAAAAATATGCCTCTTTTATTTTCATGAAAAGAGATGTAGCATTATGTTCCTTTTTTTTTACATTTTCTCTTCTCTTTTCATGAAAATGTAAAACAGTGATCACATCTAGTGATCAAATAACATTTGCCGATAATTAAAATATGGAGACATAGACCTTCATCTTTTTAATAAAAAAAATTGCATCCATAATTTTATGCTCTAATCAAACATGAGCATTGGTAATTAGTCAAGTTCTCGTTCTTTTTTTCTCTCTCCTGTTTTCCTGTTTTCTTGTTTTGCTCAAATCAACTAGTTAAATTGACATTGAACTGGCTAACAAAATCAACAAATAGAGTAAAGAGAGGGACCAAAAGTGGCTCTTTAGTTGGTGGGGAGCTGACAAGTTGTACAACTTTTAAAATAATATCCGGTTGGCAAATTGGATAAGGATGCCAATTGCCAAGGATGCTTCATGGAAAATCTTACTTCCCCGGAATCTTTTGCCCCTTTGGCCAGTTGGTACATTTTTTTTCCTCTTTGTTTTCAAGTTCAACTAAAGAATATTTTGTAGAAGATAAGGATGATTATAACTTATGGATTTATCTTACAGAATGTGATATGGATCACTGTAATGTTATGATTTTTTTTTCTTCCTTTTTTTCACCTTTGATTTTAAGTTTGGTTGTTATGTATCTGATAAGAATTGTTAGCAGTGATCATAAGTGCCTTATAAATACACAAATCTTTCTGAAATAATGAAACTACAAAGTATCAGATAGGATTAGAAAAATAAAAATGGAAATTTGTAGTGACAATTCAAATACAAATTGTAATAACTTTTGCATCGGCCTCAGCCTATGCATATAAAAAATATATATATTCAAACATTTGCATCTCCTATGCTGATTTAGATAATACTTTTTTGCACCAGCTAAGCCAATGCAGAAATAAAATCGCATCGGATTTCTTTAAAATGCTGATGTTAATGTTTTCATAAGATGATGCAAATGACAAAAGCTGATGTGAATATTTAGCGGCCGATGTTAAAGCCCGTGTTTCCCGTAGTTCAAAAATATGAAATCAACATGGAAATTGCAATTCAAAAATCTGTAACTGTCCAAACAAGAAACAACCACCGGAATTTTTTTCCCTTTTCAGATAAAAAAGAAGTCAAACCATAAAAGAAAAAAATAGAATAACAATTTTTGGTCTTGTACGGAACAGCAAATGAGCCCAATTTTTATTTTTAGAAAAAAAAATCATTTTTTCTCTGAATATAGTATGATATATTTTTTACATAAATTAGATGGAACAGAACATTAAATCTCAGTTTATTTATATATTTTATTTTTTATATTGTTTTTCACTTATAAAATAAAATAAAATAAAAGGACCAAATTTCTATCTCTATTTTTCTAATTTATTTAAAAAATATCGTTGTTTACCCTTGAAAAATTTCAAGGATGAATGGATGAATAAATGAAATAAATTGATGATAAAATCATAAGAAAGGGGAAGAAGAGAGAGAGCAGTGGAAAGGTGGCCCACTGATCAGGAAAAGTCGCTGCATAACCCCGGAACAAATCCATTAGTCCCACAATGGAATGCTGAGCGCAAAGTGAAGAGTATAAATACCCCGCTATTCTCTATCCACTCAGCATGTGTGACACCCAAGAAGATCGAGGGAGAGAGGAGACCTCTTGGGTGTCACCATGTGATTATATCTTTTCTGACAAGTGGGACCCACATGGCAGTCCCTTATGAGCAGCTCCAATGACATGGACCTAGCCTATTTTGCTAAGAAAGCTAACCAACCCGGAATAGAGGTTAAGCATTAATCCCACAATGAAATAATATGGTGAAAGACGAGGATATAAATACCCCACCACCTCCTACTCATTCGAGGTGGCTGACCCTCGGGAGATCTAGGAGAGAGAAAATCTCTTGATGGGTCAGCCATTTGATTATATTTTCTCTTACAAGTGGGACCCACCTGGCAGCCCCTTGTAGATGAACCTAATAGCATAGCCTATCTGATGAGTCACCCATGTGACCATTTTCACTGACAGGTGGACCCCACACCTCAGTGACCTATTGAAGAGGGTCAGAATTGAACCCTAGAAGTCTGCCTTTGAAGCTAACCCTAGGAAGGAGCTGAAGCAGTATAATCCCTATACTACATGAAATGATGTCAATGCCAAGCTAGCATTTTGATGCAACTAATCATGAGAAATTCCAAATGTGATTTTGCTTTCAAGGCTGACCTGGTGCCAAAGCTGCGAGCAACCACCTAACCATGCTTTGATTTGTGTTAATTACTGATAAGTAGTCAGTTCTTTGACCAAGTCACCCTCATGTTAAGGGATTGAAAGTCAATTTCACAAGACTGATCAGGTGCCAAAGCTGGGAGCAACCACCTGATCAAGTCTAGATTTGTATTAATTGCTGATAAGTAGTCAGCATTTGATCAAATCAAGCCCTAATGAATATCAATATAAGTCTAATTGGTGTTTAGTTAGGGTGGTTTCTGCAAGAGAGAGATAATTGGCAGAGACATTGAGCTACAAATGAGATCAGGGATTAATTCATAAGGAATAATAGGATTTTATGAATAAAAGAATTTTTAATTCAGAGAGGCAGGGGCAAAAAATGGAATTAAAAATTACAGGGATGATCATCATGATTTTAGGGATTTTTGGTGAAAATTTCATAATTTTTGGATAAGTGGAGCTATTAAAATAAATTCAGGGAAGATAAAAGCAGAATAAATGGATTAATCAAGGGCTGAGATTTGATCAGAGCAGTTCTGGGTGCAAGTTGGGGATGATAGCAGCTCTGGGTACAAACTGGGTGCAAGAAACACAGAGGGAATAAAATAAGCGAAGAGAGAGGGTGTGCCACGTGGCAGCCTCTCATTGGGCCATGTCAGTAAGTGGGCCCCACCCAGGTATGAGTCACTGACAGGTGGGCCCCACCTAAGTGCCACGTGGCAGACAGCCAGTGGGCCACCTCACCACCCTAGTGCCACATGGCACCACACCAGAGGTCCACTTAACTCAACCCTATGCCACATGGCACAGCCAGAGGAGACCACCTCACCACCCTAGTGCCACATGGCACTACACTACAGAGCCACCTCAGCATGGATCAATACTATAACAGATGATTAATGGATTGATTAAACAAGTGGACCTATCAGAGTGTGCCAAGTCAGATCAATTAGTTTTAAGCAGAGAGTTAATCAATTCACAGCTGGACTAATGGGCCGAGATTCATATACTTACATGTGGGGCCCATTTGTCAGGTTTATGAATGTATAGCTCACACAGGCAATCATGCACCAAGCCTATGCACAGATCTAATCAGAGATTTAAATCAAAGGAAAGAAGCGATGTGTACCTGGCTCACTCGTGTTGCCTCTCTGACTGTGGGTCCCACCTAGCTGTGGACTCTGTGCGCCGGACGCACCCTCCTCTTTCTCTTCTCCTTCTCCCCTCCCTCTCTTCTTCCTTCTTCTCGACGAGGCAGAAGGCGCCATTAGAGGTGATCAAGCTCTCCAAAGCTCGCAACTCCAATTCCTTTCACCCAGAGTTAGCCTATACATAGGAGAGTATGTGCAATTGATCAGAATTGAAAAACAACAAGTGAATAAGGTGATTGAGAGAGATGAATACCTCGGGCAATTGATGAAGCACTTCAATTCCTACTTCAGAATCCAAAATTGATGATGCAAACCTTCTCTATTTACTTAGGCGACGCTGTAGATAAAGAAAGAAGCAGCAATTAGGGAATGAATTGAAGCAATTGAGAAGGAGTGATAAAATCGGGCAAATTGATGAAATTTGAAACCTTGCACTCTCAGCTCGAATTATCAATGCTGGCAGCTTCCCTATGCTTACACGATGCTGTTTAGGTGATGGAGATTATCAATTGGATGGTGGAGATATGTTTTTGGCCAAGAGATGGAATCGGGTAATAAAGCTTTGAGCTTTGGAAGAAGATAACAATGGCAGAGGGTAGAAGGGTATCCTAGATGCATTAGAGTGAGTATATATAGTATGTTTGGATGCTCTAGAAGGTTCTAACAACAGATGAGAAGTGGAGTCAAACATGGTCAACAGCCAAAGGCTTGAACTTTGGATTCGCTTGAATGGGGCCCACAACATAACAGAAGCACTAACAGAATTGAAGAACCATGTCCATGAGCCAAGGGAGTCTAATTGCTGGTGTATGAGTGGTGTATGGTTCTAATTCCCTGGTGCACCATCCCAATTGCCTATATAAACATCTGATCCATGGAGAATACATAACACACGCATACAGAAGACAAGAGATAGAGAGAGCACTTTATAGAGAGAGAGAGAGTAAGAAGAAGCAAGAATCCAGAAGAGAACTCTGATAGAATCGATTGATCTCAGTTTTAACTTGAGAACTCGATCTATTTGCTTCAATTACTTGTTTGGAGGTAAGCTATATACTCTATTATCTGCCAATTAGGGATTAGTAGATTTAATTCTTGAAGATTGGAGCTTTAAAGATGTAATTGCCACTGGGTATCAGCATTTTACTGTGCTGTTTCTAAATTTCTTTGAATTTCAACTCTTTCTTCATGATTTTCTTCTTTATTTCATGCATTGCAAGTTTATATAGTATAAATCTTTCATTTCTTTCAATGAATTTTGATTAAAGGTTGATGAATAAGGCTGTTAAATCGATTGATCTCAGTTCAACTTGAGAACTCGGTAACAGTTGAGTTCATTGATCAATTCTTGATTCTTGAGTGAGAATTATCTTGATCCTTGTTAATACTATATGCATTAGGGTCTGGGGAGTCCTTTGAAGTCGATTGATCTCAGATATAATCTTGAGAACTCGACTGATTTGGAATTTCAATACTGTTATCGCGTTCCGTTTCTGAAATTGAGTTTCAGATTGAGAATTAGGGAAGATTATAAGCATATGCATGCATGTCGTGGTTTGAATAAGTGTTATAAAGAGTATTAAGCATGACAATGTCAATATTGATCAATGAATAACATGAATTTGAAGTAAATTGCAATCGGTACCAATGGCTTCTGTTGCGCTTTGACAATCATCCCGAATAATGGAGTTATAGGCCAATTTAAATCGTTCTAATCATGATAGAAGGCATTTACATGTATATACGATGCTGATTGTGTGCTTAATTGTTGTAAAAGATGATCAATTGCTTTGAATTTATGGGATATGAAATTCGGTACCGACTGGTACCAAATTGACTCATCCGACAGTGGTATACATCACGGTTCACCGGATGGATCGTCGATCAGACATTGTAGAATGATTCTCCATGACAATACGATACTAGGGCAGTTGTCTGATCGGAGAAAGACGGCCGCAATCGCCGGCGCTGCCAATGGCACTAATCTTGAAGCTCATGTTGACTGGAGAGTCAGAGAATCACGGCAGCACGAATATTGGCGTATGTGTGTGAATCTTGAAGAGATCGGGCGCATGAGGTGAAGCGTCATATTAATAGGGAGATGGATGTAGATCTGGGTCGTCCATCTATTACAAACCAATCTTGAAGCATATCCAGCGGCCCAAGTAAGAACGAAGTTAAATGAAAGATGAGCACCAATCTTGGAGCAGATCCAAAGGCCCAGATTAGACCCATTAATTAAATAATAACAGAATAGTAATAATATGGAGTAAATAAATGATTCAAGAATGCTATTGAACTCCAAATTGACTCAAATTTGTTTCTAAAATTTTCTTATTTTTCATACTATTTTTTTTATACAATAATATTCCAGTTTTAGAGATATAATCATGATAAAACAATTTAAAAGCAAAATACATTACATATATTGATATAGTTGACCTGGATTTGACTTGTCATTTTAAATACTATAAAAATTCCAAAAATACAAATAAAAATCATAAATAATAACTAGATATATTTTAGTAATTTTTCAAGTGATTTTCCATGAAATAATAATAGTGATAGTAATATACTATAATAAATAATGAGATTAGCTATATTCTTTGATAAATAAAAAAATATATATGAATAATAATAGATATTATATTGATATTTTCTTGATATTTTCCCGTAAAAAAAAGAATAATAAAAATAAATAGCACAAAATATACAAGATATACTACTATGGTAATAAATACATTTTCTTTTACAATAAAGAATAATGATATAGTTTTATAATATGAATTGTATTTCTTTTGTATTTCTTTACAAATATAAAAATATATACTTTTGATGAATAAAATGTAATAAAAATAATAGTTGTAATAAAAACATAATGAATTTCATCTCTTATGACTATTTTCAATTAATAATAAAAATCTTATACTTTTCTATAGATAATAAATAGAAATAATAAAAATAGATATAATGAATAGTATAATAAATAGAATGGAATATTAATAATGATTTCTTTTAGCTATTATAGATATTAAAAAAAATAATAATAATAAAAAAATACAATAATAAAAAAAATAATAATAGTAAAATAGTATAGCTAACCACCTTTTAATTTTGTAAATAATTCTTACATAATGAATAGTATTACAATATAATAGAATATAATAATAAAATTCTATTACTTTAGCTATTACAAACATTAAAAAAATATATACAAATAAAATCATTGCCATTTTATTTTCTATTATTTTAGTAAGTGATTTTCTATAGAATAAATAGAGTTTAGAAATAATAAAAATAAAATTCTACTATTTTAGCTATTATAAAATCCCAAAAATATAAATAAAGTTCTAAGTTAATAGCTACTCACTTTCTATTATTTTTGTAAATAGTTTTCTACATAGATAAATAGCATTCAAAATAATAATAATAATAAAATAATAATAATAATAATAATAATAATAATAATAATAATAATAATAATAATAATAATAATAATAATAATAATAAATAAATGCATCTTTACAATAGAGATAATAATAAGAGATATTATATGGGCTTTGTGTATTTTGATGAATAAAAAATGTTCACACAAGGAGTGTGGAGCCACATGAGAATATTTGCACAACATTTAGGACGATATGTCGAGACAAGAATATCTTGACATTTGATGAATAATAATAAGATACGTTGAGACAAGAACATCTTGACGCGAGAAGATTAAGGCTTTGATAGCAACATGAAGAAGATGCGTTGAGACAGGAACATCTCGACGTGAGGAGATTAAGGCTTCGATAGCAACATGAAGAAGATGCGTTGAGACAAGAACATCTCGACGTGAGGAGATTAAGGCTTCGATAGCAATATGAAGAAAATGCGTTGAGACAAGAACATCTTGACGTGAGAAGATTAAGGCTTCGATAGCAACCTGAGAAGATACATCGAGACAGGAACATTTTGATGTTTGATGAAGAATAACCAGAGCTACGATACTAACATGAAGATATACGTCGACTCTGAAGAAGAAGAACATTACGATGTCCTAGAGAGGTGACATCTTAATGACTCGCTGCCATGAGCAAGTAACTCATGATTGAATACGCTCACACAAGGGGTGTAGGGCTACATAGTAATTTTGCACAAGTAATGCAACACGTAAGATGATTAGTCGAGACAAGAACATCTTGACGCTCGTTGAAGATTGACCAAAGCTACGACATCAGCATGGAGAAATATGTCGACTTTGAAGATGAAGAACATTACGATGTCCGAGCGAAGTGACATCTTAATGACTCGGTGTCATGAACAAGTAATTCATGACCATTTGAGCTGGCAAGACTGAACTCGTCCGTCGACGAGTTTGTCTCCCGGCTCACTTCCCGAGACTGTGAGATTGAATCGGTCTGTTGGTAGATTCATCCACAAAACAGTGAATGTGAACCGTTCTGTAGGTAGGTTCCTTCACTAACACATGCCTCAATGTTGAACTGGCCCAGCGCTTCAGGTTTAATATTGTGTGCAATTGTGTTTCCTAGGTTTATGAATCG